>CM035174.1:103426388-103715111 GCA_020205615.1 Panax quinquefolius | reverse complement strand
TATTATCTTCTCCATATTAAAAGTCCACCAACAATGTTTTATCCTCAGAACATCAATCAATAGTTCATTTCCACAATTGAGCTTAACATCTCATAATCATAATTGTAATTTTGGGAATTCTCTCGCACTCGTAGATCTACATAATTTTACTCACAAGTCTTTTACCTAAAATATCAAAGATCATGGTTATACCAAATCACAATTCCCTTGCTTATAATCATACTAATAAATTCATTCCTTGCAATCAGCCGGGCACAAAAAAATATTATCCAATAATGTCATCATCTTCGCACTATAATGCCCAAAGATATTTAACAATGTATCATCTTTGCACTACCTCGACCAAAGATATTCAAAATAAAGTCATCTTCGACCACGCCAAAAGATATTTAACAATGAGCATCATCTTGCACTACTTAGCCAAAGATATTCAAATCTCAAAGAAAATACATAATCATTTCGCATTTATATAACTATAATTATACACCATGTTTCATCAATTCACCTTTTCAGACTCTAAGCTAAAGATATTCAATTATAATTCAACGGGTCAGCGATCATACTGGGCCAACAATCAACTCTCAGACTCATCGGCCAAAAGAGAACTCCATACCATGACTGTTTCAAAATCTGTACCCATCTTATACACCGTCACAAAGAGAAATATCATCATTAAAGTTATAAAAATGTTATACATAATAAGAAATTAATATAATCAAAACATCTAGATTTTAATCTGCAAGAAGTATATCTTATAAATCAACTAGTGTTCAGTTAAAAAGAAAACACAATTTTGTAGTTGATATACTATGGAATAAGAACTCGTGAATAGACTTCATGAATATAAACTCATGAATAGTAATAATACACAAAAAGGTAGAAATTCCACAAAAAAATCCATACCCAATATTTCTTTATAAATGATATTAAAAGAATAACATTTTTAAAACTTATAAAATAATTTATTTTAATTGCTTTTACACTTGCATTAAATAATGATTTAATCATCAACAGAAATAATTAAACTTTAGGTATTCTCATTACCAATAACCAAAACACTCATCAAAATCAAGATATACCATATACGGATTCTCAAGCCATAAAATCATATTTTCAATTCTTCTTCCCTTCACATAACATATTTAACTCATTTATTCATAATTCAGTCCATTTTCATGAAAAATACCAAATCGGGCCCAAAAATATTTCTTTTCTCGGGATTTGTTAGTGCATTATAGTCCCATATCGAATATATATTTTTCTTGTAATTTTAAAATTCATTTACTATTTTCATACGCCAAAACGCTTAATATTTAGATATTTATCATAATTCGTGGCTTTTATCTCAAAAATTTCAAATTTACAGAAGATAATCGATATTATATAAGATGTAAGCCCAATAAAATTTTTATCAATTGGAGTTAACTCATAAAGAGTTATGGTATGCATTTTTAAAATGTACTTTTCTCATAAAAATCTATAACTCTAAATTTATACATCCAAAATTCACCATTTTGAATAATAATCAATAAAACTCATCAACATATCATTTCAAATTTTTCCGCATTTTCCTCAAGGTCGTAAGAAGCACGAATCCTAAAACATAATAACCCCTCTAAAACTTCTTACCTTCCCTTACCTCAAAAGAAAGAAGACTTCACCGGATATCTATATGATTTATCATGAAAACTTGCAGACCGATGAATATCGTCAATCAGGTGATCTAAATACTCACAAAATACACTCAATAATCTGCAGTAGCGGAGAAAGCGGTGGTTTATGCTTCCCGCGCGATTTTCAATTCCACCTTAGCTTATCTGCCTATAGGAGAAATTTTGCGCATTTCGACCGTAACTCTCGATTTACCACTGCCAATATATCTTCACCCACCACATTTGAACAATTATATCAATTCAAGACATGTCTTCAGCCAACTATTGTTGGGCTCAGCATTTCAAATAAAAATAGGACTAACACCACATTCCCTAGTCGCTAACATACATGGTAACAATAAGAAGACCCCGAAATTTTTTAAATAAAAAGGAATTTCCTTTATTTATTATTTTGAAATAGTAGTGGTGATCGATTAAATTGGATAGCTAAGTTAAAATACGCAAATATTTCAAAATATAAGCAAGTGGTTATAAAATATTCATTTTGTTTGTGGAATATTCGTCATCGCGGAATATTCAGATCGCTTGGGAATATTCGCCATTTACGCAAGGCACCACGTACGGGGTCCCCATAACTAAAAAGTTTATCGATGAAGAAAACGACAAATATAAGTCAAGTTAAAAATAACTACATGAAGTCATTACTGGGCAAGATCATTGAATAATTCTGTGGTTAAAATACAGAATACGCGCGGTCAAGTACGCATAAGAATAACACCAAGTATTGCACAAGATTGTTGGAATTATCGATCCCACGTAAAGAAGGCACTACTCAATAATTTTCGCACAAGAAGCTAATCGCTCAATATTTTATTTTATCGATTCAATAATCGTCATAGTGCTGATATTTTATATTATCATTGCTCAATAATTGTCATCGCATATCATCTCCATTATCGATCAATAATTCATATTATTTAAATAATATTATTAGATAAAGATTATCGGCAATGTCTAGAAAGTTCCACAATGAGAGGTTTGTCACCTAATCATGCTACCAAGAAGAAGGAGAAATCCTTACTCTGAAAGCCCTTCCTCGAACTACCGTCATTATAATTGGATTCTAG
This sequence comes from Panax quinquefolius, assembly GCA_020205615.1. Classification (NCBI taxonomy): domain Eukaryota; kingdom Viridiplantae; phylum Streptophyta; class Magnoliopsida; order Apiales; family Araliaceae; genus Panax; species Panax quinquefolius. The sequence goes on along the minus strand of CM035174.1, from coordinate 103,712,371 downwards.
AATATTATTTGTGAATAATTAATTATCGATTCATATGATAAAGAAATATTTATTTTATACTGGATATAAATGATGGATTTATTTATGTGGTTATAAATGAAGAAATTATTGTTGAGGTGTTTTATCAAGATTTTACCGGACGGAGGTATTAAAATTAAATCGTGGGTTTCAGATATATCATGGGATTATAATTTTAATCCGACCGCTGATCGTGGTAATTTTTGGGTATGTTATACATACATAAGTTGAGTATATGTCCACAAATTTTGGAACCGTTAAAAATGCACGTAATGATTTGTTATAATTTTAAGAGGTGTCCGATCTGGAATTAGGTTATAATTGATTTTGGTGGAAAATTCTAGAATCGAAAGGGCCCCTACTTGTGGTTGGTGAAGAAATGTGCTGAATTTTATTTCAAATGGTGGGTGGTACATAAGTAGGTGTAAGCCATCGTAGCAGAAAGTCCGCTTTCCTGCACGCTAACATTTTCCTATAAATAGAGGGCTGTTAGAATTGAAAAATCACAATTCGTAAACAAAGTTTTCTCTTTCTCTCTATATTATCGAGCCGATTTTGTGAGTAGCATTTAGATACTTTGAGAGTTGTCGTAAAGACAAGTTTCATTCAAAGATCACTTCCGACCTTCCTTCCAAGCACTGATTCTTCGAGGTAAGTGGATATTATTTTTTTTCAGAATGATATTATTTCAATATCATTATACCAAATATCGATCCGAACTTTTTATCAAATTTGGAACTTTTTTATGCTCTGGGTTACTATTCACGAAGTTATTATTCACGAAGTTACTATTCATGAAAGTTACTATTCACGAAAGTTACTCATTATTCACAGTACTATTCACGTAAATTCATTATCAAAATGTTTTTTTGTGGGAATTTCTATCTTTTGGTGTTTGAGTTACTATTCACGATACTTAAGACTATTCATGTGATACTAATGACTATTCACGATACTCATGACTATTCACCATCAAAAATAAAATTTCTTCTTTCGTCTGTAAAATATCTATTCCTGATACTAGCTTCTGATCAGATCCATGTTTCTGATCATTCTTTATTTTTACACCACTACGATTATTTTCGAGGTATCATTGACATACGATAAAACAAAGTACGAATCCTTAATCCTTAATCCTCGCTATTTTGTTTCACCGGATTCGCCTTTAAAAATATTTTTCATCATCCCCGCCTTAAATGATGATATTATCAACATCTCGCCCGTAGCAGTAAAGACGAATGATTTTCAAGAATATCTTCTGGCCCAGAAGGCAAAGACGAATAAAAAGTTTAAATGAATGCCAATTAATCATGAATATCTTCTGGCCTTCAGAAGTGAAAAGATGAAATGTGTGTGAGATGAATACGACTGATCGATGAATATCTTCGGCCCGTAGGCAAAAGATAATGTTTGATTTGGTATACTAATATCGATTGATGTTGTGATAAAATATCACGATGGATCGTTAAATCACATAGATTATAGTGAGATTTCATTCTCACACGAACTCCTTCTAATGAATTATTATTTCACCGCCAATATCGGGATCCAAAATCTTGTTGCCTATCAGATTCTATTAAATTTTTTCCTCGTCAAGACTAACGATAATTTGTCAGATATTATCTTAGTCATAATATTCTTTATCGAGCTAATGCCGAGCTCACCCTTTTCCTTTGTTCCATTCTTTCTCGTGGAGGCGGTATTATAAATGAAAGTACGTAGCTCTGGGTATGGAACGAAGGTTTTAGAAAGGATTGCTTTTAGTATTCCTCACCATTTTTGTAAAATAATGTATCAATAAAACGTGATGAGGATTTATTTGAGTATAAATATTGTCTGTAAGATAATATTTGTATTTAAACTCACAGCTTTTAATCGCTGTAATAATAAAGTTGTAGCTGCTTCGTACTCACGATTCGACAACCTGCACGGGTGACGATACCTATTTCTGGGGCGCTACATTGCATCGTAGCTAGTGATACGATCTCCAAGTGAGATCGTGAATGTGAATCTGGAGGGGAGAGACGAGTAAATCCTTCCGCTAAGGTGTCCTACCTAAGCTTATTTGTTAGTTGGTCAAGATATAGGATATTACGTGATATATCATTTCTTTAATTAACCCTCGCTTTTTATGACAAAGATTCGAGAATGTCGAATCGAGAATATTAACAAAGGAGTAAATGAGACCGTGGAGATGCCTCGTGCATTTACCAACGAGAGAACGCGGCAACAGTCGTGGTCAATGTTCCTCCCGCGAACAATACCAACGAGGTATGATGAACGAGGGGATGTTTGTTAAGCCAGGCAGCTCACGCAAAAATCGCATTTAGGAGACTCGTGTTCAAAATACAGTGAGGAAATGATAAGAATTACCGTCAAGTTGTCACAAACAAGCAAACAAAGAGTCAGACCACCAGAATTTAAGGGAAAGCCAGATCCGATCAAGGAAATACGGTCAAAACAAATTACCAAGATATTCACGTCTGGGACGCACGAGAGAACAGAAGGTTCCATTCACCACCTTTATGTTCGGGCGGCGCAGGCAGACATCATCGGTGGAGTCTGTAGTGCTGCACTCCATCCAAATTCCGCACTCAAAGATGTCTCGGGGGAGACGTCAGAGACTATTTAATGACAAATACTTTTCCTCGAAAGTGTTCAATATACAAGGAAGTTTGAGTTCATCGACAATAAAAACAATACGACGGTTGTCTCAAAGATTAGGCAAAGTTTGCAGAGTTATCCAGTTCAGACTCTTGGTCATGGAGAACGAGGAACGATGACGCCGGATGTTTCTCAGAGGTTCAAACCCTAATACGCCAAGATTCTCATTTCTCTTATAAACTTTCTTTATTCGATGTCAGAAACAGTGGCTCAATTATTGTGAGCGAGATAACGAAGTACGGCCAATCGAGGGACCATAACCAGATCGCACTCAGTAGATAAAGAAGCCAATGTATTAATGATAACTCAAGTGAGAAAGAAACAGACGACAGAATGGTAACCACTCCTAAGTGGTAATCACGGTCATGAAAATGTGTATAGTCGAGTCGAGAGATTTTAAAAAGAGGAGATTTAATAACGACTATGTGAAGACGACAGCGCTTTAAGAAAGAATCGGGTTCTAAGGGAGGAGAACGACCACCAATATATGCTACAAATGCGAAAAGAGGGACATATCGCCCAAACCGCCCACATAATATCAAGGTATGCTATAATCAGGAAAGTGAAGGACATATCGCCGAGATCGACATTTTAGATGTAAACCTAGTTCAAATGGGGACGGTGACTAAAAGACCGTCTGTAAAAGTCAAAGTCAACGATTCCTGGAAGAGCGCTTTGTCAGGATCGTCATAATGCGAGAACCCAAACGAGGTGATCACGGGTAAGCTATTTATAAATTCTCAAGGGTTTATACCTTACTTCGATTTCTGCAAAGCACCCATTCATTTATCTCTCCGCATGCTGCTCAACGCTTAAACTTGACCTGCAGAAATTAGACTTCACTCCATTCAAGGAAACTCCGTTAGAGAAACTTTCATCACATCCACCGCTTATAAATCTTGCTTTATCTAAGTCAGCACCATTACCTTACCGCACCTTATCTCTTTAAAGATACTGCTTTGACGTGATTTTTAGGGATCGATCAAGTTAACTTACCATCATGCTAAAATCGATTGTTTTCGTAAGCGTCATATTTTCATATTCCTAACCAACCTGTCAGATTTAATTCAAGCAACTAAACCATTAAAATCAATCACTATCATATCTAATCATAAAGCTATTCGCTTATCGAAAAAATGATGTCAAGCTTTCTTAGCCCATGTTATGGATTTGAATAAAGACACGCCAAATTCTGAATAATATTCCGTTATATCGACTTTTCCTGACGATTTCCCGAAGAACTTCCCTGCCTACCCCTTTAACGTGAAGTCAATTTTTATTGATTCTCAACCTGCATAAAGCCCATTTCTAAAACCCCATATCGAATGGCTCGTCTTATCAACTTCAGAGTTAAAGGTCCAACTACGTGAATCATTTGACATCTGCTTCATCTGGTCCTAAAGACATCTCCTGGGTGCTCCCTGCTTATTCAGAAAAAGAAAGACTCGGAGTATGCGATTTCAGATATCGACCATCGAATCGAACCATGTCACCATCAAGAATCAGTATCCTCTACCTCGTATCGATGATTTGGTTCGACCAAACAAAGTAAGTGCACAATTCTTTTCAAAATCGATCTTCGCTCGATATCATCAACAAAATTGAGAATCGAGGATATTCCAAAGACCCGCCGTAACTCCTAGACATGGCATTACGAATTTTACCACGCTCTTTCTATAACTAATGCTCCCTATGCCTGCGATGGATATGATGAACTTAGTATTCATGAATATTCGATCATTGTTGTCATTTTTATCGATGACATCCTTATATATTCCAAAAGTCGCGGAAGATCATGAGCACCATTTGAAGTCGGTACTCCAAAGGCTTCATGAAAACCAACTATATGCCAAAATCAAGAAATGCGAGTTCGGGCTCGAGAAGTAGCATTTCGCGGGTATGTGGTGTCAAAACATGGAGTATCCGCTGATCCGCCAAGATTGGAAGAATACAAAGTCGGAGCAAATCAAGTTTGCTGACTGGCGCACGTAGCTTGGGCTTAATTTGACATTATCGGAGATTCGTGGAAGGGTTTTCTAATCGCTACTCCATTAACTCAAATACTTAACCCCTAAGGATACAAAAATCGCTTCGAGTCAAAGAATGCGGAAAAAGTTTCCAAGAGCTTAAGAGGAGACTTTATTTCTAAGACTGCTCTAACAATACCATCTCTATTTTGATGGATTTGTTATCTACAATGGATGCTTCAGCAAAGGTTGTGATGTGTTCTTCACGAACGTGGAAAGTCATAGCTTTACGCCATGATAACTTAAAGAGTAGATGAGAGAATTATCCTACTCATGATCTAGAGTCAAGTGCAAGCAATGCTTTCGCGCCGAAAGATACGGAGGCACCATCTATACGGTGGAGAAAGTAGAGATATATTCTGCACTATAAAAGCCTTTAAATATTTCCTTCACCAAAAAGAACTCAACACGCGCAATGACGCTGGCTCGAAAGCTATCGAAAGACTACGCACCACACTATTCAATACCATCCCGAAAAGCGAACGAGCAATGATCGCTGGCCGAGTAGAAGATCATATGCGGAACGAAAAGCGATGATGTCGGCATAATGACAGAGCCAACTTTAATAGAAAAAGTTAAGGTCGTCAAGCCACCCAATCTTGTTCTTCGATGACGCATTTAAGCAAGAAAGTACAAGAAGGAGCTATTCTGCAAGCGTAGAATCGAATGGCGAAGTTAAGGAATACTTCAGTCCACTTTCTAGACTTTCAGGTTCCTAACGACTGATTCAATAACAAGATTAAGATGGAGGCACAATAATACACCATTTGCAATCCATCCTCGAAGTACTAAATGTATCGTGATCTTCATATACATTTTGGTGGAATAATACGAAGAGAGATCGCAAAGTTTATCTCGACAGGTTTAACTCGCCAACGTAAAGTGAGCATCTAGTACCTAAGGGTCCGCTGTAACCACTCTGAGATTCCGGAATGGAAGTGGGAACATGGATTACTCACGGATTTTCACGTCTTCCTACTTCTCAAGGCATCACTATTCGGGCCATATCAGTTGATGGGATTAACCAAGTCCGCTTTATTTCGCCGATACGGAGACTTATTCACTGAACGCCTTAAGAGGTGACAGACGGAACGAGATTGTGAGGTCGCATGGCATGCGCTCAGATCCATAGCTTTTCAGACGCGACTCAAGATTCACTTCAAGATTGGGTTAGCTCAAAAAGCTACGGGCACTATTTAATGATTTAGTTCCTCTAAGATACCATCCCAAACTATCGACAATCGAGAGGACTATTCAAACTCAAGATTTATTAGGCACTCGTGTCCTGATTTCAAGCGGCGCTGATAAGTATTTACCATCGCGTGGAATTCTCCCACAACAACAATGCTTATCGCAAGATAAAGTGTGGTTCCATTCAAGCATTATACGGATTTAAAATGTCGCTTCCAATATGTCGATGAGGGGAAGCAAATCATTGTTGGACCCGAAAGTTAAATGCACGTATGACTACCTAAAAGATCCAAATGATTCGGATAAACAGTATACAAACCAACCAAGATCGATAAAAAAGAGTTATGCTGGATCTTCATCGAAAAGGACGGGAATTTAATGTAGGGATCATGATTGGGTCATGAAGTCGCTTCCAAGGAAGGGAGTTACAAGATTCGGGAAGAGGAAAGCTCAATCCACGATTTATCGTCCATTTCAAATTTCGAATCGAGTAGGAAATGTAGTCTATAGACTGCACATATCCAAGTATGTCTTCGTGGTTCATAACGTGTTTTCATATATCCGCATCAGAAATACGTGAAAGACCCACCGATAAGTATTATAAAGTTAAACCTATCAAGACGAGATAAATTAAGACTTAACGCCATGGTGGAGGTACTCACAAGATTTGGATAGTATGAGTACGCCCCACGCTAAGAAAGCGTCATACCACAAGTTAAAGTTTTCATGGAGGAATCACGCTTCATAGAGAAAGGTGAAAAAATTTTTTTAAATGAAAAGGAATCCTTTAAACTTTTCAAGGGTTGATTGAAATGGTATCCAATTTATACGAACTAAATTTCAATAAGTGACCGAAAATATTATTTCACTTCGTCAGTCGTGGAATATTCGACTGTAAGATAACGTAGTATTTGTAGCCCCATAACTATTTACTATGACGAAATAAGTTCAGATAACTCGTAGACGGTTAGCGTTAAGTCCGTTAAATAAATGAGAATTATTAACATATTAATTGTTATATTTCATTTTCGGGAATATTCTCGAGGCCGCAATTTCAAATTGAATTTTACTCAACAAAGCAAAGATATCGCCCCATTTTGACATTATTGCCGATAAAACGCATAATATAAGTTAAGGTTATTAATCCGTAGTCATTACTTATTTAATCAATGAATAATTCATATCATCGGTAAATAAATATTATTAGATAAGCATAATCACTATAAGTTCGGCATGCATGAATATTACTAATTGATCGATCCATTTACGCAAGATTATCTCATTTAATTAACGTAGCCGTAATGTTCCAATATTTTATAAATCGATTCAATCATTGTAAATAGTTAATATATTATCATACCACGTACGCATCGACATTGCGCATTCGCCATGAGGGATGATAATTCATTTCATGGGTTTATATTGTTCAAGTTTTAATCGATATTCATAAAAGACTTTTAAAATCATCATTTAGAAGGACCATCTCATTATCTCTTCAAAAAGCAATCGCTTCCGCTCATCGTGATTTGATATTAGCTTTCGATTGTTCCATTGCATTCTCCTACCAATTTCACGATTGGACACTAATATACATTCAATTATCATTTCGACCAACTTTTCATCGTAGTAACTTTATGTTGATGATCAAACAATCTCATCGCTCTTAGCAAATTGAATTTCAAGATTATCCATTCGTCAACATCAAATGATTTAATATTGGAATATCACGGCCTCAGAGTACGGAAGAGTAATTTATCGACTAAATTTTCAAGCATATTAACACTGTGAGTTTAATTACAAATATTATCTTCTGTATAATATTATATATCAAATAAATCCTCATCACATTTATCGATACATTATTTTACAAAAAATGGTGAGTTTACAAATACTAAACAATAATATTTATACTCAAATACCTCATCATTCCATACCCCTACTAAACAACTTTTCTACTCATTCCATACATTCTCGCTATATTCTCTCCCCGAGAAGAAAAATGGAACAAAAGGAAAAGGGTGAGCTCAACTAGCCCAAGAAGAATATTACGACTAAGATAATATACAACAAATTATCGTTAGTCTCCAACAGGAAAAATCGAATAATACAATAGATAACAAAGTTTCTGCATCAATATTCATAGCTGGAAATAATAATTCATGTAAGAGTTACGTAGAATGAAATCTACTATAATCTATGAATTTAATCACCATCATCAATATTTTATCCCCGTAACATCAATCAATATTCATCTCAAATCAAATATTCATCTTTGCACTACACAGCCAAAGATATTCATCAATTTAAACATGTTCATCTCAACACTGCTCATCTTTGCACTAAAGGCCAAAGATATTCATCACCTACCATGTTCATTTAAACACCGCTCATCTTCAGACTACAGCCAAAGATATTCTTCAGAAATCATTCATCTTCAGCACTACAAAAAGCAAAGATATTCAATAATATCATCATTTAAGACCGAGGATGATGAAAATATTTTAAAGAAACGAATCCAAAGGAAACAAAATGACAAGGATTAAGGATTAAGGATTCGTATTTTGTTTTATCCATGTCCAACAATACCTCAAAAAATAATCATAGTGGTGTAAAATTCAAGAATGATCAAAACACGGATACAATCAAAGCTAGTATCCGTAATAGATATTTTGACGAAAAGAAGAAATTTTATTTTTCGATGAATAGTGCAGATACGTGAATAAAGGTCAGATACGTGAATAAAGGTCAGATACGTGAATAAGAATCTACACCAAAAGATGAAATTCCACAAAAAAACATTTTCACGCTTCACGTAATAAGACTGTGAATAAGAACTCGTGAATAAGAATCATGAATAGTAACTCGTGAATAAGAACTCATGAATAAGAAACCCCGACATGAAAAAAGTTCCAAATTTGATAAAACTTCAGATCAATATTTCAAATGATAATGATATCAAGAAATAATATCATTACTTAAAAAAATAATATCCCTTACCTCAAAGAATCGATTTCAAGGAAGGAAAGGCTCAAGTGATGTCCGAATGAAACTTGTAATCAATAAAGAACTCTCAAAGTATCTAAATACTCACAAAATACGCCAATAATATAGAGAGAGAAAGAGAGAAAACTTTGTTTCGTGTGATTTTCAATTCTAACTTAAAATTTCTATTTATAGAAAATGTTAGCCCGCCAAGGCACTTCGACTTCGCACACCGATGGTTTTACCTCGCTACTATTGTCACCCACCACATTTGAAATAAAATTCAAAGACATTTCTTCACCAACCACAAGTGGGGCCCACTCAATTCTAGAATTTTCCACCAAAATCAATTATAAACCTAATTTCCTAATCAACCACCTCTCTAAAATTCATAACAAATCATTCGTGCATTTTTAATTCGCTCAAAATTTGTGGACATATACTCAACTTATGTATGTATAACATACCCAAAAATTACTATTAATCCAATCTATTTGATTAAAAATTATAATCCCCGCAATATATCTCAAAACCCCGATTTAATTTTTAATACCTCCAACTGCAAAATAATCGATAAAATACCTCAACAATAATTTCTTCATTTATAACCACATAAATAAATCCATCATTTATATCCACATAAAATAAATATTTCTTTATCATATGAATCAATAATTAATTATTCACAAATAATATTACGTAATCACAATTATGACAACCAAAGCCGCTCCTCAGAAAGAGGGGCTTTCGATAAGGATTTCTCCTCATCGGGCGCCGCAATTAGGTGACCAAACCTCTCCTCGATGTAACTTTCTAGACATTGCCAATAATGCTATCTAATAATATTATTCAAATAATATGAATTATTGATCCGATAATGGAGATAATGCAAAGTGACAATTATCAACAACAATAATATAAAATATCAACGCAGCAATTATCGAATCAATAAAATAAAATATCAATAAGAATTCACCGTGAAAATTATCGAGTAAAGGCCTTCACGTAAGGATCAATAATTCAACAATACAGTGTAATACCGCAAAGCTACGTGCAACAACCACGCCAGACATCAGATTTTAACCACCGGGTATTCCAATGGGATTTAATCTGTGAATAACTACGCCATTATTTTTAACCAACTTATATTTGTCGCTTTCTTCATCCAATCGCTTCCGCATATGGGGCTCCACACACGGTCACATACCGCCGCATTTAATATTCCCCGATAAAGATTTAATATTCCACCACCAAACTAATATTCCCCGGACAAAAATGAATATTTTATAACCACTTACTTATTTTGAAATATTTGCGATTTAACCCTTAACTATCCACATTAATCAAATCAACCCTTACTATTTCAAAATAATAAATAAAGGAAATTCCTTTTATTTAAAAAATTTCTGGTCTTACAACCTCCCTCCTTATGAAATTTCGCCCCTCGAAATCGACGACGACTGTGTGTTTCAAAAGGTGAGGATACCTCGCTTTCATTTCCGCTTTCCAATTCCCAAAATCATTTCCTCTATAAGATGATTCCTCCACAAAACTTTAACTCAGTGGTATGACCTTTCAAGGCGTAGGACATGCCCTTCCTATCCAAGATCTTGATAGTACCTCCTCATCGTTAAGTCTTCTACTATCTCGTCCGGCTTCTAACTCAATAACGTGGTTCGGTCTTTCACATATTTACGGCATGATATGTGAAACACATTATGAACACGAGACATACTCGAGGTAACGCAAGTCTATAGCTACATTTCCTACTTCTGGCCAAGAATTTGAAATGGACCAATAAATCGTGGATCGAGCTTTCCTCTTCCCAAATCTTGTAACTCCTTCCATGGAGCAACTCGCAACAATACATGATCCCCACATTAAATTCCACGCCCTTTCGATGAAGATCCGTGAACTCTTTTTTGTCGATCTTGTGCTTGCTTGTATACGCTTGTCGAATCATTTGGATCTTTTCTTTGAGTCATACGTATTAACTCTCTGTCCCAATAATGTTGCTTCACCCACCTCATCCCAACATATCGAGAACTCGACATTTTCGGCCCATATAATGCTTCAATGGAGCCACACCTATACTTGCTCGATAATCATTGTTGTAGAGAATTCCACCAATGGTAAATACTTATCCCAACTGCTCTCTTGAAGTCTAGGACACGTAGTCTTAATAAATCTTCAAGAGTTTGAATAGTCCTCTCCGATCATCCATCTGCTTGGGGATGGTATGTCAACTAAATCGCAAACTGCGCTCCATAGCTTTTTGCAAGCTAACCCAAAATCTTGCTTGAATCTTGGGTCACGATCCGAAACTATGGATACAAAAATGCCATGCAACCTCACAATCTCATTTACGTACATACTAGCAAGACGCTCAAGAGAATAAGTCTCCGTGACGGCAAGAAATGAGCGACTTGATTAATCTATCAACAATAACCCAAATAAAGATTGATGCCTTTGAGAAACCGTAGAAGACCCGTGAACGAAATCCATGGTAATGTGTTCCCACTTCCATTCCTAATCTCAAGTGGTTGCAACGGACCTTTAGGTACTAGATGCTTTCTTCTTACACGCTGGCAAGTTAAACACATCGAGATAAACTTTGCAATCTATCTCTTCATATTATTCCACCAAAATGTATGTCAAGATCACGATACATTTTAGTACTTCCAGATGGATCGCAAATGGTGTATTGCGGTGCCTCCATCATAATCTTGTACTTCAAATCGTAGTCGTTAGAACACAAAGTCTAGAGTGGACTCAAGTATTCCTTCTTCATCAATTCTCGCCTCGAATAGCTCCTTCAGTACTTTCTTCTTCATACGCATCACCTCCGCCTGCGGGCTCGAAAGCAACCTTAACTTTTTCTATTAAAGTCGGGCTCTACGCGATACTCGACATCATCGCACTCGCTCCCGTAGATATGATCTTCTACTCAACGCCATTACCACCACGCTCGCTTTTTCCAGTGATGGTATCAATAAGGTGGTCGTAGTCTTCAATAGCTCGAGCCAACGTCATTTGCCGCATGTTGAGTTCTTTTTTTGAGTGAAGAAATATTTAAGGCTTTTATGGTCCGAATATATCTCCACTTTCTCCCATATAGATAGTGCCTCCATATCTTTAAGCGAAAACGATCACCGCTAACTCTAGATCATGAGTAGGATAATTCCTCTCATATTCTTTAAGTTGTCATGAGGCATAAAGGCTATGACTTTCCCACGCCATGCATGAGAACACATCCTAACCCTTTGCCCAAGCATCATCAGATAACAAATCCATCCGAACCAGATGGTATTGTTGTAACAGTCAAATAAGTCTCCTCTTAAGCTCTTGAAACTTTTCTCGATTCTTCGCCCAAACAAATTTTGTATCCTTCCGAAGTTACCGAAGAATGGAGTAATGATTCGAGAAACCCTTCCACGAATCTCCGATAATAACCAAATAAGCCCAAAAAGCTACGTGATTTCAACCACCGACTTTTGCTGTTCTAACTTTGTATTGCTTCAATCTTCACGATCAACAGATACTCCATGTTTTGACACTGATGCCCAAGAAATGCTACTTCCTCAAGCCGTAACTCGTGATTTCTTCAATTTGGCATATAGTTGGTTTTCACGGCCTTCGAGTACCAAATTTCAAATGGTGCTCATGATCTTCACTTACTTTTGGAATATATAAGATGTCATCAATAAAGACAACAACGAATCGATCCAAATATTCCTTGAATACTCTGGCTCATCATATCCATGAAAGTCATAGGAGCATTAGTTAGTCCGAAAGACACGACTAAGAATTCATAATGCCCATACCGAGTTCTCAAGGCGCCTTTTGAATATCCTCGCCTAATCTTCAAATGATGATATCCGTAATCTAAGATCGATTTTTGAAAAGAATCAGTGCCCTCAGAATCGGGTCAAACAAGTCATCAATACGAGGTAGAGGATACCTATTCTTGATGGTGATATGGTTCAATTCCCCGATAGTCAATATAAAGTCGATACCCCGCCTTTTCTTTTTTACAAATAAAACAGAGCACCCCAAGGAGATGTACTAGATTTAATGAAACCGATGTCCAACAATTCCTCGAGTTGGACCTTTAACTCAAGTTCAATAGAGCCATTCGATATGGGGTTTTAGAAATGGGCTTTATACTGTGTTCAAGATCAATAAAGAATTCAACTTCACGCTCTGGGGTAGACCGGAAGTTCTTCAGAAATACGCCGTGAAAGTCAATAACAACAGAATATTATTCAAATTTGACGGTCTTTATTCAAATCCATAACATGGGCTAAGAAAGCTCGACATCCGCTTTTCAATAAACGAATAAATTTATGATTAGATATGATACGATTGATTGATTTTAATGGTTTAGTTGTTGAATTCATATAACAAAGTCAAGTTAGAATATGAAAACTAACAACCTTACGAAAAACAATCAATTTTGGCATGATGAGTAGTTAACCAATCAATCCCTAAAATCACATCAAAAGCAAGTATCTTTAAAGAGATAAGGTCAATGTAAGGTAATGGTGCCAACTCAATCAAACAAGATTTATAAACAAGTTGGATGTGATGAAAGTTTCTCCTAACTGAGTTTCCACAGACAGATCAAAGTCTAATTTCTCCTGAGTCAAGTTTAAACGCTGAGCACACGCAGAGAGATAAATGAATGGGTAAGACCGTAGATCAAGTAAGGTATAAACTTCGCAAGAATTTATAAATAAATTTACCCGTGATCACCTCGTTTGTTCTTCCTCGACACGACTCACCACAACAAACGCCTTCCCTAATCGCTGACTTTGACTTTTCGGGATGTTTTTGAGTCACCGCCCCTCATTGAACTAGGTTTCGCATACAGCATAATCTCGAAAGCGATATGTCCTTCCTTTCCACAACTATAGCATACCTTGAATCTGCTAGGGCGCTTTGACCGATATGTCCTCTTTTCCGTGATTTCAGTAGATATGACCGGTGGTCGTTTCTCTCCTTAGAACCAATGTCACGCAGACCGCTGCCTTTCACATAGTCGTTGTTAAATCTCCTTTTTAAAATCTCCTCCTCGACTCGCTTTCTTCGCTTTTCACGACCATGATTACCACCAGAGTGGTTACCATTTCTCATCTCGTCTGCTTTTCTCCGCAGTTATCATTATTCTGCTGAATCGCTATCTCCGATACGATCCGTTATGGTCCTCAACACCGTACTCGTTATCTCGCTTCTAATAATTGAGCCTCGCTTACAACATCCAAATAAAGAGAAATTTATGAGAAATGAGATAATCGACGTACGCCGGTTTCAAACCTCTAAGAAACATCCGCCATAATACGCTCCTCATTCTCCACCAAATGAGGTGCAAACTCGATAACTCGCAAAACTTTGCCTCGCATCGAGACACCGCCATGTTGTTTTGCTCCAATCATGAACTCCACTTCCTTCATATGACGAACACTTTCGTGAAAGTATTTGTCATTAAATAGTCTCCAAACGCTTCCCAAGACATACCGAAAAAGGGCGGATGGGTACGCTTCACGCATTCCCACCAAAAGAGTCCGCCTTCGCCACGGAACATAAAGGTGGCGAATGGAACCTTCTCGTTCCTCCGCATCCCAAGACATCGAATATATTGCAATTTGTTTGACCCATGTTTCCGCCATGACGGATCTGCTTTCCTTAAATTCGTGGTCCCAACTTTTCGAATCTTCATGATGATAACCCGTGAATTGCTATCATTTCTCCTCAGATTTTGAACACGAAGTCTCCTCGTCCCGATTTTGCATGAATCGCAAAAAAACTTCTAAACATCCCTCGCTCATCATCTCGCTCCAATAGGTGTTGTTCACAGAGGAACATCACCAACTGTCAGACGCTCTCCTCGCTGGTAAAAGACAGCATCTCCACTTGCCTCATTTACTCCATCGCTATTATTCTCAACCACATTCTCAAATACCGCCATAAAACAAGGGTTAATTAAGGAAATCAATATATCACATAATATCCCTATATATACACCAACTAACAAATAAGCTTGGGTAGGACACACTAGCGTATGGATTTACTCGCCTCCCTCCTAGTTCTATTCCCCCGATCTCCGCCAGAGATCATATCCCTAAGCTCGATATTAACCGTGACGCCCCCAAAATAGTATATACATCACCCATTCTCGAGTCGCCAAATACATGGTACAAAAGCAAACTACAACTTCATAATTATGTAAATCTGACAAATAAACTGAGTTTAAATACAAATATTATCTTCTGATAATATTTATACTCAAATAAATCCTCATCACATTTATCGATACATTATTTTACAAAATGGTGAGGACTACTAAACAACTCTCTTCTAAAACCTTCATTCCATACCCCTCACTAAGACTCGCTATATTCTCGCCTCCCGAAGAAAAAATGGAACAACAAGGAAAAGGGTGAGCTCAACTAGCCCAAGAAGAATATTATGACTAAGATAATATACAACAAATTATCGTTAGTCTCCAACAGGAAAAATCTTAATAGAATACAATAGATAACAAGTTTCGATCAATATTCGCAATGAAATAATAATTCATAGAAGAGTTACGTAGAGAATGAAATCTACTATAATCTATGAATTTAATACCCATCATCAATATTTTATCCTCAGAACATCAATCAATATTCATCTCAAATCAAATATTCATCTTTGCACTACAGCCCAAAGATATTCATCAATCAAATATGTTCATCTCAACACTGCTCATCTTTGCACTAAAGGCCAAAGATATTCATCATCAATGTCATGTTCATTTAAACACCGCTCATCTTTCATCACTACAAAAGCCAAAGATATTCTTCAAATCATTCATCTTCTGCACTACAGCCAAAGATATTCAATAATATCATCATTTAAGACCGAGGATGATGAAAAATATTTTAAAGAACGAATCCAAAGGAAACAAAATGACAAGGATTAAGGATTAAGGATTCAGACTTTGTTTTATCCATGTCCAACAATACCTCAAAAATAATCATAGTGGTGTAAAATTCAAGAATGATCAAAACATGGATACAATCAAAGCTAGATCCGCAATAGATATTTTGACGAAAAGAAGAAATTTTATTTTTCGATGAATAAAGGTCAGATACGTGAATAAGACCAGATACGTGAATAAAGGCCAATATACGTGAATAAGAATCTCCGACACCAAAAGATAGAAATTCCACAAAAAAACATTTTCACGCTTCATATAATAAGACTCGTGAATAAGAATCGTGAATAAGAATCATAATAAGAACTCGTGAATAAGAACTCGCTGAATAAGTAACCCATAATAAAAAAAAAAAAGTCCAAATTTGATAAAACTTCAGATCAATATTTCAAAGATAATGATATCAAGAAATAATATCATTATTAAAAAATAATATCCCTTTACCTCAAAGAATCAAGATTTCTAAGGAAAGGCTCAAGTGATGTCGAATGAAACTTGACAAATAAAGAACTCTCAAAGTATCTAAATACTCACAAAATACGCCAATAATATAGAGAGAGAAAGAGAGAAAACTTTGTTTCGTGTGATTTTCAATTTAACTTAGCCCTCTATTTATAGAAAATGTTAGCCTCACCAAGGCACTTCGACTGCCACCGATGGTTTTACCTTCTACTATTGTCACCCACCACATTTGAAATAAAATTCAGCACATTTCTTCACCAACCACAAGTGGGGCCCACTCAATTCTAGAATTTTCCACCAAAATCAATTATAAACCTAATTCCTAATCAACACCTCTTAAAATTCATAACAAATCATTCGTGCATTTTTAACTGCTTCAAAATTTGTGACATATACTCAACTTATGTATGTATAACATACCCAAAATTACTATTAATCCAACTATTTTGATTAAAAATTATAACTCCGCAATATATCTCAAAACCCCGATTTAATTTTTAATACCTCCAATCCGATAAAATACCGATAAAACACCTCAACAATAATTTCTTCATTTATAACCACATAAATAAATCCATCATTTATATCCACATAAAATAAATATTTCTTTATCATATGAATCAATAATTAATTATTCACAAATAATATTACGTAATCACAATTATGACAACCAAAGCCGCTCCTCAGAAAGAGGGGCTTTCCGATAAGGATTTCTCCTCATCGGGCGCCGCAATTAGGTGACCAAACCTCTCCTCGATGTAACTTTCTAGACATTGCCAATAATGCTATCTAATAATATTATTCAAATAATATGAATTATTGATCCGATAATGGAGATAATGTGCAAAGGACAATTATCAACAACAATAATATAAAATATCAACGCAAAGAATTATCGAATCAATAAAATAAAATATCAACAAGAATTCACCGTGGAAAATTATTGAGTAGGCCTTCTTACGTAAGGATCAATAATTCAACAATAACGTGTAATACCGCAAAGCTACGTGCAACCACGCCAGACATCGTATTTTAACCACCGGGTATTCCAACAGCCTTAATTCAGAATAACTACGCTCAAGTTATTTTTAACCAACTTATATTTGTCGCTTTCTTCATCCAATCGCTCCGCATGGGGCTCCATACATGGTCAAGCGCCACTATTGCATTTAATATTCCTCGATAAAGATTTAATATTCCACGACCAAACTAATATTCCCCGAAAAATGAATATTTTATAACCACTGCTTATTTTGAAATATTTATGATTTAACCCTTAACTATCCACATTAATCAAATCAACCTTTACTATTTCAAAATAATAAATAAAGAAAATTTCTTTTTATTTAAAAAAATTTCGGGGTCTTACAGGGCCCACTTAATTCTAGAATTTTCCACCAAAATGCTAAATTCGGATACTTCAACACAATTTACGAACCATTCACTTCTTAAAATTGATAACAAATTATACGTTCATTTTTAACGATTCAAAATTTGTGGACATATACTCATCTTATATATGTATAACATATCAAAAAATTACAACGATCTAGCAATTGGGATTAAAAATTATAACTCACGTAATATATCTCAAAAACATTGGTTTAATTTTAATACCTTCATTCCGACAAAAAAAATGATAAAATACCTCAACATTAATTTCTTCATTTATAACCACATAAATAAATCCATCATTTATATCCACATCAAATAAATATTTTCTTATCATATTAATCAATAATTAATTATTCACAAATAATATTACGAATCACAATTATAATGAATCAGTAGCCTCAAAGAAAGGGGCTTTCAATAAAAATTTTTCTTCTTGGCGCGTAATTAGGTGACCAAACCTCTCCTTGATGAACTTTCTAGACATTGCCAATAATGCTATCTAATAATATTTTTCAAATAATATGAATTATTGATCGATAATGAGAAATATTAATGCGATGATAATTATTGAAACAACAATAATATAAAATATCAACGCAACAATTATTGAATCAATAAAATAAAATATTGAATAGTAATTCTTTGTAACAATTATTGAGTAAAGTGCCTTTCTACGTTAGAATCAATAATTCAAAAATCTTTGTGTGATACTGGTAAGCTTCTTGTGCAACAACGCCAGTATTACTTTATTTTACCAACCGGATATTCCAACAAAGTTAATTGTGAACGATTACGCAATTATTTATAAAAACTTAATTTTGTCATTTTCTTCATCCGACGGTTATTACATTATGGAGCCCACAAATGGTTCTTGCTGGCCGTAAATTTAATATTCTCAAGCGGAAAGAATATTCCACGACCAAACGAATATTCTCCGACAACAATGAATATTTTATAACCACTTGTGTATTTTGAAAAAAAAAATCATATATCACCCTTAACTTTAACTTTTATCAATTTAACCATTTACTGAATAATAATTATAAGAAAAATTAAATACTTTTATTTCATAAAATTCGGGGTCTTACATATTTTATCCAGGAATTATTAGCGTCCAAATTGTCAACATGATACTGTTTTGTAGAGTAAAATTCAAGAATGATCGGAAGAATATTTTCATGAAAAGATCTTAGATGAAGCCTTGAATATCGAGGATATTCTACTAATTTCATGGACTATAAAGTCAAAACTTTAACCAACCGAGTATAATAAAGAATGGAATAACAAAAGAAATCACCGTAAATGCGATGCTTGGCGTAGAGCGGAGTTATTCAACAGAATAAAATAATCGGAACCAAGTCGAGCAAAATTTGCACCGCAAGGGATGTTCCAATGTAATAATAAAAAAGCGGAACCAGTCCGGTGTAAAACACATGTGAGCAGGATATATTCCAATGTAATAATAATAAAGATGGAACCCAGTCCTTGTGTAAAACACACGAATGTGATGTTCCAACGGAATAATAATAAAGAACGAAACCGGTCCGGTAAAACACACGCATGCGACGGATGTTCAAATGAAATAATAGAAGAATGTCACCAAGTATAGGGTGAAATAGCGTATACACAGAGTTATTCCAATGAATAATAAGAAATGGAATAACAACAGATTCTCTTCATGAATAAAAAGAATAACACCCCTCTAGTAAAAAGAAACCTGAATATAAAAGTAGTTAAGTAGCGAGAATACTTTTCTTCTATCTCTATAGTAGTCTCTCTATAGTTTCTCTCTCTAGAGTTCAATTGAATTAAAAGAAAATAATGAAGGAATGAAACTTATTTTATAGGAAAATGGAATGCGTATAAGAACTAATCTATGAAACGGTCCAAATTGATTTACTTTAATCGACGGTCCATATTTAAAGCAAAATCTTTTAAATAAAATATAATATATTCTATTTATAATCTAATAAAATGAATAACTTTATAAAAGATTTTACTATCTGCAAACACTTATCACGAACCTTATGCAAATATTATGCGTAATAAAATATAATATATTCTAATTATTGTCTAATAAAATGTATAGCTTTATAAAAGTATTACATTTTATATAAAGTTTTAATATGCAAAATACTTATGCAGAACCCATTTCATCTACGTAACACTATCGTAATAGAATATAATATATTCTATTTATATAATAACTTTATAAAAGTATTACATTTTATATAAAAAAGATTTTACGTATTATTACATTAATAATACCAACAAAACCTGAAAGGACTTATCACGTAGCAGATCAATAATCAATATCGTGTCTACTATGCTCCCTCAGACGTATTCTTTCTTTTAACACCAGATGTTTCAATGATTAACGGTAAAACTTCCGCCGTTATTTTCTTAAAAAGTATTTTTGTCGCTTTTTCAATCGTGATAATTCCGTTGTGGGGTTCACTAAACGATGATTGTCTTAGTTGTCTTAATATTCCCTCGTTAAAACGAATATTCTCCCAAATCGAATATTATATAACAATTTGCGTCTTTGTAAAATTTATAAATATTATTACAACTATTATATCAATTTCACTCCATAATATTCAAAATTAATATTTATAGAAAATTCATCTTTATTCAAAAGTTGAGATTTTATGATTAATTTCTCCGATTATATATAACATACGAAGAACATATAGTAAAACAGACAGAATTAACCTGTTCGATTATAAAATGTAACTGGGATATTTAAAAATTGAACATTGAAAATTATTTTTGGATATTTACACATTCATCCCTTTTAAGTATGTCGGTTGTAATTGTTAAGCATGTAATTAATTTATTGTGTTTGTTGCGTTTAAAATCTCAAGATTTGACTAATACGAAAGACGGAAGAAAAAATTTAAATCCTTTTCAGTGATAAAGAGAGGCGAATACTTACTTTCTAAAAGGTAACTTTTACTTCAATTTTAAAATCTTGAGCTACTACAAGCATTATACACCTTCCTTTAAAATGGGTTTATTTTAGACATTTTCTTATGAATGCTAAAGTCCAACTGCATGAGACAAAATTGTTTTGATTATGCAATCTGTTGGGGAAGAAATATCGATTCACAGTCCCACATCCTAATATATGTAATATTGTGATATATAACATAAGGGCTCAAATCGTTATTATTAATACTTTAGTTCTAATTTTTAGGTGAACATATGATATATTAAGATGAATCAAGAAGATAGTACTTTTTAGTTAATATCGTTGTAGATTAGTTAATTAATCTGGACGAGGATTGAACACTTTGTTCATGTTTAGTGTTGTATCGATTGAAAAAGTTACCCAAACATGAACCAAAGTTGTCTAATCCATGTCCGATTAATTAACTAATCTACAAGTTAAAAAAAAAAACCATCGCAATTAGTTGTTGGGAATACTGAACTACTTTTTGTCTTTGATTATTATTATTATTATTTACTAATTTTTGACTTAAATTAAACACAAATTTGAACCTAAGATCTCCTACTTTGCAGTAAAATTTAAGTGTTGACTTTGATTATGTGGGTCACGATACCTCATATATATATATATATATATATATATATATATATATAAAACTTATTCCCATACTAGTAATAAACAAAATAGACATGCCTTACACAACTTGTTTAATATAACTACTATGCCATTAGATTAGCCCAGCTAGAAAGTGCAAAAGAAACTCTCAATCCATGTACTATCATATGTTGCAATTTCACGCGTCTCCTCTACCTTTTACTGAAAACTTTGGATATTTTTGTGTTTAACATTAATATTCGTGATTTCAAAAATCACTTATCGTGAGATGGAAGTAGTATTAATTTTTTAAAATAATTTAAAATTTAAAATTAACATAAATTACTTTTTTTAATTGCAGTCCTATATTGTTACTATTCATTAATTATAAGGATTCATTTCTTTAAAATTATTATAAATTAGGAGGAAAATTTAGGCAAAACTTAACTTTCATCTAGTGTCGCTAAATTTTATTTTTTTATTGAAGGGTAGATTTAAACTTATGACCTTATAAGTAAAGGGAGATAAATATTTTTATCATTAAGTTATCACATTTGGTTTGACGTATATTACTTTAATGTTAATCAATACATTGATCAATATTATAAATTATCAAAAAATACTCTTAATTATAAAAATTAAAAAAAATAAAAAAGTTGTTTCATACTCCCTCCGTCCCAAATTATCTGCTGTTCTAGAGTTCCACACACATACCAATATATGTGATAAAAATACTAAAATACATTTATATGCTGATTTTTTGTTTTCTGCAATTAAGGCTTTAGTAAAAGGAGATTGTCCATGGAAGAGTGTGCCAAGGTCTTTTAAGAAGCATAACTTTGGCAATCACATTCTTATTGGTGGGAATATAAAAAGGATGCTTAAAAAAAGGAGAGCCTTGAATGAGTAATGACTATTAACAATTAAAGTAAATGGGCAAACTTGGAAAACAAAGAGAAAAAATGCATTGAAATCTTGAAAAAGAAGATATTATGGGACAAAGTTTTTCTGCTAAAACAGCAGATAATTTGGGACAAAGAAAGTAATTTTTAATGATTTAAATTTATTTGGTATTAAAACGTCATTCTTCTTGGGTCGATGCTCGAGCGATTAATGAGAACCGACTTTAAATTTGTTGCCATTATGTCTATGCTGGTTCAAATTCAGCTTGGCTCAATAATTCATCAATATACTGAGATGGTATAACTCACTTGTTATTCATAAATATCCAATACGAAGGAATAAAAAAGATTCAAAAAATTTTCTAGAGCCCTTAGTTCTCTGGTTCAATTGGTCGGAATACCGTCTTATCAAGACAAAAATTGCGAGCGAGTTTGAGCCCTGTCAATTTCAACTGACCCAATAACTGAAAAAATAAATAATTTGAAAACGAAAATCGGAGGGAGCATATGTTTTGACTATGTTGAGTAAATGTAGAATTTAATAGGCAATGCCATGGCGATTTCAAGGTAGCGCGTGTCTAGCCGTGTCACATGTTCTTTAGTGAACGCTAACCACGTTTGTTATTTAAAAAGCTAGCTACTATATAAGTAATGTATTATAATTACAATTAAAAGGTTTATGAAATATTTATTCCTTCGAAAGTGACAATGCTTAGCTAGTGCCCTATTAGAATTTACAAATATTGTCCTTAGAGAGAGAGAGAGAGAGAGAGATATATATATATATATATATATATATATATATATATATATATCTCCACCCCACCCATTCCCACCCCACCCCACCCCACCGCACCGTAATTATTAAGGACCCAACAACTTCTTTTGTTTGTGTTATGAATTATGACACGATTTTATATATGGTATGGTGTGGCCGGTGTGACGAAACTCAAAAGATTTTTTCATTTTAATTATACCAACTTTAACTATGGACGCTGTATATGATTTAAGAATAATGTTAACAGGAGCACGAAGTGAGTGGGAAATGGGAATATGCAACATTAATTGCATGGTGGTCCGTAGCACTAAAAGGAGTGACATGTTAATGAATAATTTTCAATTGTTGAATGATATTCTTTCCGATTACATCAAATTAGAAAAGACTTATTTTTAATTTTATTAACTAATTTATGATATTATTTTATAAGTTTTAACAAAATTTTGGAATAAATGTTAGAGCAGTAATATATAAAATAGAAAATGATTTGATTTTGACACGTGTAAACACTATCTTTAAAGTGATAATTATCTCCACTTGATTTGAGTTTGCAACTCAATTACAAGCAATTCACTTTCAGGAAAAAATAAAACAAACAAAATCTGCAGAACAAAACTGAAGATTTTCCTTCAAAGAATACTATGACTTATAATTTGGTAACAGAAAAATGTAGGGGAAAGAATAAATATTTTTATTGGTAAAATTCTCTATTTATAGTGTTTAAAAAAATAAAAATAAAATATTTAATCTTAGTCATCCGATCTCGCGCACACACCACATATCGTCACGTGCGGCACAATGATAAGTGCGCGTTTACAGTGCCACATGTCGCGAGGTTGAGTTCGTGTTGCACTTGGTGTTATGGTGACCGAGCAAAGCGAAAATGAAATTGAAATTGAAATCAGACTTAATTAAAATTGCACCAACGTTTTCGGCGTATGCGACAATTTTAGATGGGTTGAAAAAAATAAATTTACGGTTCCGGTTTGATTACTAGCCAAAATCACACACAGAAAACTGAAACCGCACCATGTTAGTTGAGTAGTCTATAATGTTTCTGACTCTTTGTATTATGATTGTAATATTACTGTAATATAATCTTTGTTAACAATATGTTGTAATATGAACGAGTTACTCTTAATAACAATATGTTGTAATATGATAAAGTAACTTATAAATTATTACAACATATTATTACTAATAATATTACAACATATTATTACTAAGAGTAGAGTAACAAAAAGATTGTATTTAGCTTTTGTTTACTCTACTATATTTTACTCTAATAATTTACATCATATTACTCTATTATATTTAGTTTTTGTTTAGACAAAATATTATAAGTAAGGTTGTGTGTGTTATCAAAGTGATATTTAATATTGTGTTATGCTAAATTGTTAATTTAAATTGTATAAAATTTTGTTTGTTTTGATTGGTTTTGGGCAAAGCTACTAAAAGAAACCGTATCTCATATTCAAAATCGCACCGCACTTCTATAAAAATGTTACGCATGCGATTTAGATTTGTCAAATCAAGACTTTCAGTTGGTTTCGTATGCGATTTGAACTTAAACACCACCATACTCACCCTCTTAATATTAATAAAGGAGTTTCACTATATAAAATCATGAAAAATATCATTTTTCTCTTGTGCGGAGTGTGAGATTATCCAATAATACTAAAAAATACATATTTATGTTCTAACTTCAACAGTAAATAAAGTATAAATAAAAATATAAAGAGAGATTGTTGTGACACTTTTTGAGATTAAAATTTTTAAATTCCTACGTCACTTTTAAATATATGATCACAGGCTAAAACTCTTGAAAATGCTAGGAGCTAGGATGAACCATGTCGTGGTCCAGTGATCGGACATGAACTTATACCTACCAACCCCTGTACGCGGACATTCACTCAGTTTCAATATGGTCCAATATTTTATTTAATACCAAAAAAAAAAGATAAACAAAAACATGAGTTTATTAGGTAATTGCATACATATTAAAGGATAGGAATTGTAAATAGGAGGAATAAATATGTGATCTAAAATTAATAATGAAAAGTTATGTGATCATCATCGATTGTACGTAGTGAAGAGCTGCATTAATTAACGACCAATCCGTCTGAACCATATTTTAAAATCTAGATAGTTTGGTTGAATTAATATGTCAGAAAACTTTAAAATTTTTACTACCTATTTAAGAAAAATTCTCATATCCAAAAAAAAATATGAAATAAAATTAATTATACACCTACATGGTAGGAAACATCCTTTATTTGTCATTTCATTTCGTTCAATTAAATCGCGTCCACCCGCGGACATTTCTGACAACGATGGCTATGTTTTGCATTGCATTATTAAGAAAGAAGTGGTCGGGTCAGGGTGTTGAATTTCAACAATACCCTTTGCATTAATACTTGAACTATACTCCAAGTATTGATTCATTATAATAATGCAAGGGCATTTATGAACACTCTTCTATATATACCCCTAACGGATCCATTCATTCCCACTTGGTGCAGTTCAAACTAAGAGCTGCCTCTCTCTCTCCCAATTAACTCATTGACTCTCTCTCCTCTTTCTCTCTCATTTTATTTTTCTCTAGCTCCTCTCTAAATATAATTAACCATGCATACCGGATTAATACTTCCGGCACAGAACTTGAACGCCTTTTCGGTAAAGCGAGCTGGCTTCAAGTGTACAACATCCTCATTACACTCTTCATCTAGAATTGTTAATTCAGTTAATACAGTGAGAGCAGTTTCATCCACCAAGCTCACCCGAAAGCACTTATCCAATCTTGAAAAGCTTCTTCAGAAGCAAGCTGAGCCCAGCCCACCTGACCCATTTCTTGAAGATACGGGTATGGGTGTGGATACTCCATTGCCTGAAGAGAAAAAAGGAAAAGGTCTTTTGGAAGGACTTAATTTGGCTAGAATTTGGCCAGAATTTAAGGCGGCTGAGGAAGTATCTCCCCGCCATCTTAAACGCCTCCGGCGGATGTTATCAAAATCGGCTGAATATTCTCCCAGGAATACTCTTGGTAGTCGCTGGCGGGAATACCACGGCTGCAACGATTGGGCCGGATTACTTGACCCGCTGGACGAGAATCTGCGGAGAGAGGTGGTTAGGTATGGTGAATTTATTCAGGCAGCTTACCATTGTTTCCACTCCGATCCGGCCACGTCGGCTAATGCAGCCCCTCCAGAACGCCATGTGGCATTACCCGACAGGGCGTACCGAGTGACCAAAAGCCTCTATGCCACGTCATCTGTTGGTTTGCCTAAGTGGGTGGATAATGTGGCACCGGATCTCGGCTGGATGACCCAACGGTCGAGTTGTATCGGATACGTGGCGGTTTGCGAGGATCAGAGAGAGATCGCACGGATGGGACGGAGGATATTGTGATTGCCCTTCGTGGAACTGCCACGTGTCTAGAATGGGCAGAGAATATGAGGGATTTACTTGTTCAAATGCCAGGTCAAGAAGATCGACCCAATGGACAATCCATTTCCAAAGTTGAATGCGGTTTCTTGAGTCTCTACAAGACTGCTGGAGCTCAAATGCCAAGCCTATCTGAATCAGTGGTTAGTGAAATTCATAGGCTAATGGACATGTACAAAGGTGAAACCCTAAGCATAACCGTAACCGGGCACAGTCTCGGCGGGGCCATGGCTTTATTGGTGGCCGATGAGCTCAGCTCATCAGCCTTAAATATGCCACCAGTGGCTGTTTTTTCCTTTGGCGGCCCACGCGTGGGTAACCGAGGGTTTGCCAATCGTTTAAATTCAAAAGATGTCAAGGTGTTGCGTATAGTAAACTCACAAGACGTGATCACTAGGGTTCCGGGTATGTTTGTGAGCGAAAAGCTCGACAAAAAGCTCAGAGAATCTGCTGCTGCCGGTGTGCTAAACGTGCTCGACAACAACATGCCGTGGGCGTATTCGCACGTCGGGACAGAATTACGCGTGGATACTAAGATGTCGCCTTTTTTGAAGCCGAATGCGGATGTTGCATGTTGCCATGATTTGGAGGCCTATCTGCATTTGGTTGATGGTTTCTTAGCATCAAATTGTCCGTTTAGAGCGAATGCAAAGAGAAGTTTAGTGAAGTTATTAGATGAACAAAACTCAAATGTGAAAAAGTTGTATACAAGTAAGGCAAAGGCATTGAGCTTGAATCCCAAAAGGGATATTCTGCATATGTCTAGTTGCTTGCCAAGTCCATCTTAAAAATATTTATGTAATTTTAGGAACATAGACGGATCGGATACCCTTTTTATTTTATGGGTAAAACTGAGTAAATATACTTCTAGTATAAACACCAAGTTGAATGTACCCTGGCCTAGCCTCTTTCTTGTCTCTTAATTAATTACTCCACCTTAATTATTTGTATGTTCATTTGTTTTCCAATTTATTTTCTGCTATTTCACATTAATAAATTTATCAAAACCACCCAAATTCATGCTCTCTAATTATTCAATCAAGAAGAACATAAACTGCTCATAAATCTGTCATTCCTTTTGTAAAAGAAAGCCTCTTTAATTATTAATGTCTCAGGGAAAATGACACCTTATATATACCCTTTTTATCAACTAGAACCCTCTCCAATATTACATCTTTCACTTAGTTTTCTCGATAAACTACTGCGGGCGGGCGGGCTTCAAAAGGCTGAAACTTAATCCTTACCTGATAAGAAATAAATAATCTCCATGCATGTTGATGTGAAATTTGTTGGAGTTGTCGTCATCTCAAAATTTCAGTGGATTGTTTTGACACGCAGCTATGAAACAAAAATTGAACGGATATCATGAATCAACCTGAATTGGGTTGGTTGGTGAATAAATAAATAAATAAATAAAATTGTCAACAGTTTCTTGTTTTCCAAAAAACGGAAAAGAATAAAAAATAAAAAATAAAACTTACTGTTGAATGGCTTTCGGCAATATAGTCTATGTTGGAATTGACTTCTGAATTTGACCTTTTCAGTTTCTCCGGCTTTTTTGGATTTTATTATTCTTTGTTGTGACAATAAAATATTAAAATCAAAAATAACTTCAACAAGCAAAAATATAGCCAAAATGTTACTCATAATACTCCCTCCATTTTTCAGTTTGTCAAAAAAAATAAACATAAAAATAATCTAATTAAATACTTAATACAATTTGTTCAAGTTTGTTACTACTATAATAATTTTATTATTAGACCTCATTATTAAACTAACAATTTATTAATTTTAAGTGATACATGGAACTAAAATATATTGTTAATATATTTGCAAAAATTTAAGCGGGACTAGTTTTGGGAAACGGACAGAGTAATAAAAAGGAAAAAAAATAAATTCGACCCGATCTAATTTACACATTCCTGGAAGTGTACTTTAACACTGTAAAATGCTTCCCTTCTGCTAAATTGAATTGACTTAGCTAATTGACTATTATTAATATATAACTAAATAAAACTCAATTTGTTAAATATGAACAATTCAAAACAGTGGGTATTGATTTAATGTTATATATTACTTTCCAAAATTAGAGATACATTTTTATTTTTTTGAGTCACTTTGCGAAATCAAAAAATTCAAAATTGATATGAAGTTATTTAGTTTTAATACAAACAAATATAATAATTGTAAATTAACTATAAAGCACTACTAATTATCATATTTGTTATTTCTATTGACTTTAAAAAAAAAAATCTCTAATTTCCATTGCATTAAGTTTCATCTTTTCTTGTAGGTTAATTTTTTTACTGTGATGTGTAACGGTTGTTAGAAATAAGTTAGGGTATATTACCAAATGACTATTCACACAATTGAAAATCTAACTATTTCTATTACCATATTTGATGAAATATCTGAATACAAGAAAGAAAAGCTAAAACTGTATTGGGCTGGATGCCTGGATATGTGAGACCAACTGAAATTTTGTTACAAGCCCAATCTTACCGAATTGCACAATCAGTGTTTACAGCTGCTAATTCACATACGTAATCCTAATTCCTAAGCTAATACAAAGCCTAGAGGCTCAAACCAATTGTCAATTGGGAATTTGGGATATAACTGATAGTATGAATTGTTATGGTCAATAATCATATTTATATCTTATTGTATGATATGTGAATGTGAGGATACCTATTCTGAGTATTTTATAATGAGTACTTCTTTTGACTATTTTATGAATTGGTGGTATATTTAATACTTATAATTACAAGAAAAAATTATATTTTCTCGATTTCAAAATATAAGATTATTAATTATTTTTAAAAAGTCAGAATTTTCACACACAAAAAAAAATCATAAAATTGATATTATTAATTTAAAATAACACATAACTCTACCCCAGATATTAACACTTTACTAGTAGCTAGATATTAGATGGTATCACAATAATGTGTTGTGATGATAATAATGATGATTATATTATGGTGAAATTTGCATTGTTAGTACACATGAATATGAATGGGAGAAGACCTTAACTCTAATATTATGTTTGATTTAAAATTAGTTTACTAAGTGGAGAAGTTCCTTATATGACGTTACTAAATTGGAGTTTACTCAACCCAATTTAAATTGTCAAAATACAAAACACAACATTAACTCATAATTATAATTATTATAAATATCGTGTATCGCACAGTAATACACGCTCTAAATTATCACTATAATTATTGATACACTATTCTACAACTTGATGAGAACTACTACAACTACTAATTTAGACCATTACTTCAATTCTCTGTTTTTCCGGCTAGCACGGACTACATTCTCATTTCCCGAAAAGAATTAGGAAACAAAATAGTGAGCTGGAATAACCCAATAATAGATAGCATAACTAAGATAACAAACAATAAAATCATTTTTATCCTTCAACAGTGATTAAATCAAAGGTTTAGAAAAAGCTAGACATTATAAATTTTTAACGAGTAACTTGTAACTTGTAACATAATAAGTAATTCATTAGGAAAATCAAATAGACAATAATGTCTAATATTTTCTCCAAATTAAAAGTCATCATTTGGACTCCATCATCGATACATCAATGGTCCATGATGATCATATCAACAATAGTTCTTTTTTGCACCTAGACCAATGAGAACTTTCAACACATATTTTTATCACACATGCTAAAATCCTCAACAATCATATTATTTTTAACCCAGGACCAAAGACATTCACAACAACTTGAGTCATGATGGTAAATACAAATAACAAAAATAAATAGAAATAATAATAATTAAACAATGAATTAATATTAGAGATCTACAATTTATTTATATTTAAGGAATAATTTACTTTGTTCATAGTTCTATAATGTTCAAATTATCAATACGATATGCAGAATATCATAATGAATTCAAGTCCAAATGTATTGTCCAAGATTCATAGATAGGAAGTTCAACGATAAAATTCTAAGTACAATAAATATTTAACAGTCTAAAATATTTACAATCCAAATAGAGTTAGAGTTCAAGTCAAAACATTCATAGTCTGAATGCAAAGTTTAAAGTCCAAAATTTTCAATCCAAAAGTCAGTTCAAATACAACAATTAAAATTCAATATGAAAGTTCAAAGTCAAAAGCTATTTAGATGAAACACAAACTATTAAATAAATTTTAACGAATCAATATTTCATAAATTTTCACCGTTTAATGTTAAGGGCCGTAGAAACGAATAATAATTTCTTACCATAGTAAGTTTAAATTTAGGAGTATGAACAAAATGATCTCTCTTACCTTAGCACGTGGCTAGATTCCGCTTTTTTTTTTGTAATTGATCAACTTATATGTGTATTTATAATTAAATCAGTAACTATCACATATAAGTTTTATAGTGTACATTGATTTGTATCTTGTAAAATTGTCAAAAATTGAGTTAAGGGTATTTGTAAAATAAATTGATGCAATGTATAAAATGAAGTGGAGTAAACTTTCAAAATAATTTTAAAATAATAAAATAATCTTTCAAAAGAAGTTTTCAAAATGAATCTTCTAAAAATATTGTGTAATGTGTGTGGGTGTTTGTGTAATAATACTTTAAAGAAAAACTCACATGAACAATCTTTATACTCTTACTGATGTTATCAGTACTCAAGTATTATTGGGACAAATATAATAATAATTTTGAATAGTAAAGAATAAAATGTAATATTGAAATGTGAAAATGTGTCAAAATTATGTGGTTGATTAAAGATAATCTTAAAATGTGAAAATTGTGATAAAATAATGTGTGGTAGATTAAAATAATCTTAAAATATGAAAAGTATGTTAAAGTTGTTGTGGGGTAAATGTTGATTAAACTTTGGCTATAAAAAGAGAGTTTGACATAATTTTCTTATTTAATCTTCCCTATTCTTTAAATATTTTTAGTATATCTTCTACATTATTTATTTAATGTATTAATATCACATATACTATTTATCTTTTCAGTACTTGTGTTTTTTAAATACGTAACTTTTTAGTATTATTTTTGTTGGTGTTACAATTATTACTTCAATATAGTGGAGTACTTTTTAAGTTTGGCTAGAAGTTTCATCCCATTGGATTGACATGTCCAAAGAACAACTCTAACGGTATACAATCTTTCAGATTTTACTCCACAAATAAAATAAGGCTTGTCTTCCATATTTATTTACTAGCAACAGTTACGTGACTCCGGTACTATGGATGGTAAAATTTATTTTAAATTTTGAACGATTCAGATAATTTATTAGGATGAACGAAAAATTCAAAATCATTTATATTTTGTTATATAGATTTTACTATAATTGGAGTAAACTCATATGTACTTTGCCACTTGGGCCTGGCCCATTCACTGCCTCAAAATATATGTGCTTAGTGGGTTGG
This sequence comes from Panax quinquefolius, assembly GCA_020205615.1. NCBI lineage: Eukaryota > Viridiplantae > Streptophyta > Magnoliopsida > Apiales > Araliaceae > Panax > Panax quinquefolius. The sequence goes on along the minus strand of CM035174.1, from coordinate 103,680,582 downwards.
ATTGGCTACACAATAAGTTATAAGCCTACACACAGTTGATACACTGAACCAGCCCTCACAGTAACACCACCCAGTAGGGTTTATAAAATTAGGTTCGCTATTTCTTCCTCTGCCGCGCTTAGGGTTTTCCAAGCCACCATTTCTCTACTTCACACACTCCGTACCCTATTTCTATCGAAAATAAAAGATTAATCAGATCTAGCCATGGAATTGAATAAGAACTAGGGTTTTGTGGCTGCTTATACTCTTTATCAAGCTAGAGCTATATCAGTTATTTATTCAGCTGTAACGAAATGGCAACCACAAACCCTTTTGATCTTCTCGTTGATGATGATAACGATGACCTGACCCAGCTTGTTCAGAAGCTCCTCCGCCGGTCAAGAAATCCCCAGCTTCAACTCAAGCTGCTGCAGCTCAGCCGGCTAAGTCCGTTAAGCTTCCCTCCAAGCCTCTCCCTCCTTCTCAGGCTGGTAAAATTCTTATCTTTTCCTTATTCCGCTCGAAGAGAAATAAGTTTTGATATATATGTATTTTTACTGGTATATATGTACATTTCTTGTTGGGTTGCTATAAAATGTAGTGCAATGAAGCTTAATATGAAATCTTTATCTATACATCACATGATAAAAGCTAAGGAACCAAGTATTTTTGATAGCTTGCTGAAAATGGCAAGTATTTCGTTGTATATCAGCTTAATCCATTTAAATTCCATTCATCCAACTTTAAAGCATCCTTTATGTATATTGTATATATGTAGATGGAACATATATGCATATGCTAATAGTTTTCTGATACAGTGGAAGAATTTTATACAAATTATCTTTCCTTTCTAGCTTCAGTTGAAGGTTCTCTGGCTATTTGTGTTTTAGGTTAGAAATGGATATAATTATGCAAGCTCGATGAATACAAGCCGCATAGGGGTTTTAAACTTGATCAAAAACTCCCCCAAAAAACCCTATTCATTGTACAAAAGAACTAATCCAAAATGGAAGAATATGTGCTGTTTGTCTCATTTGTGACCTAACCCCTTAACACAACTCACAAAATACAACTGAAAAAGTGAAATTTATGTGTGTTAAGTAGGTTTAGGTCTTTATACAGCTATATGTATTGATACGTGAGTATGTGCTGTCATAATTGTTGTGTACTGTTTGGTTTTCCACTCTTTTTCTTAAATGCTTTGTTTCCAGTTGCGCAAATGTGGTTCTCTTGTGGTATACTACTTGTGTAATCTTCCATCTACATCTGCCATCATTGGTACATTCAAGTTCAGTGGGCACAATATCTGTTTTCAACTGATATCACATAAGAAAAGATCCTTGTATGTTTTAATGTGTGATTTATCTCATAGAGAAAAAGAATGTCTTCGTATTTATCTTATCATGATTATTTTTGTGAGTAGTTAGGGAGTCCAGGACTGATGGCCAGCGTGGTGGAGGTCGTACTGGTGGACGTGGAAATGGTCGTGATCGCGGTGGACGCTTTGGTCGAGATTCGGCCGATAATGTGAACTCATTCGGCAGCAGCAACAGCTATTCTGGAGGGGACCGACAACCTGAAGAAGGTGATTTAGACAAGTCCTCTGAAAGACGAGGATATGGTGGACCTCGCGGGGCTCCTCGCGGTGGTCGCCATGGGGTTTTTCTAATGGAGAAGTTGCAGAAGGGGCGGCTCCCGAAGGGTATTTGAACGCCATAGTGGGACTAGCAGGGGTTAGTTTTTTCCATTGATTATACAAATAAAGTTTTATGTTTATAATATCACGTTTCTATGTATCTGATTCCACAATATATATTGTGTTGTTGCAGAAATGAGTTCATGAAACGCGATGGTGCTGGTCGGGGGAACTGGGGAACTCCCACTGATGATATTGTGCCGTTAAGACCCTGTTTTAAACTCTTAACTTTGGATATGGACTTCTAGATTTGTTTAATAATTATAATTCTTTGCAGGATGTTATTCTTTAAATAGTTGATTTCATGCTCTTATTTAGGGAGACTGAAGAACCGGTTAATGATGGTGAGAAGAATGTTGATGCTGAAAAGAAATTGGGGCAGGAAGATGGTGGGGATATCAACAAGGAGAATCCTGTGGCCGAGCCAGAAGAGGAGCCTGAAGATAAGGTGAATGTCCGACTCTTGGCCAAAGCAGAACATTAAGATGATGTCACTGATATTACTGACTTTTTTAGCTGAGCACATCAATATTTTGTCAAGTTCAGTGCAAATCTGGAGAGAAATTATTTGTCTTGAGATAGTTTTATGGCCATCCTATTTACTCTCTTTTGTAATTGGGAAATTGTGGAAGAGGGGAATCAATTTTAGAAAGATAGTTGAAACATGTTTCAGTAATACAATGACCTCAACTTTTTATGTTAATCACATCATAACACTTGTCATGAAACTTTTTTCTAGAATCATCTGGCCTTAAAAATAGATGGGATGATTTCCCCAGTATTTCATCAATGTAATTAATGGCTGAAATATACTTTTTTATCATAGGAAATGACTCTGGAGGAGTATGAGAAAGTACTTGAAGAGAAGAGGAAGACCTTACTGGCTCTTAAATCTGAGGAAAGGAAGGTTGGCTTAGATAAAGATTTTGAATCCATGCAGCTTCTTTCAAGCAAGAAGAATGATGAGGAAATATTTGTTAAATTGGTGAGCATTTTTTGTACTTGTAGAATATAATTTATGAACAATGCTATTTTACTGTATGAATAGCCTGTATGAATAGCCTAACGACTAACTGAATTATATGATTGTGTTAGGGATCTGACAAGGATAAGCGTAAAGAGGCTGCTGAGAAAGAGGAGAGAGCCAAAAAGGTATACTTATTTTAGTGGTGTTTCTGTTTGGTTCCTTTAAGCTATTACAACTCTATATCTGGAACATCTAATAGGAAAAAATCTGGGAAATTGTTGCATTTGGCATCTCTCAAACTTTATGCATCTTGGCATAACCATTAGTTTTATATGATTCTGTTTACCCATATAGTTAATATGTCACAGTATTACAATATCTTTCTACTTTTTGTGTTCAAAATCAAGAGTATCACAGATTTATGAACAATTGCATGCCCCAGTAACTTTAGTGATGATGCCTAACGAATTATTTCTACTAAAAAATGTGTAGTGCTCAACATGATAATACCTTCAATAATTCCACATAAACCATCTTTACTGTATGACCCAATACTCAACAACAACAATGTACAAGATCATCTCACATCCTGGGTATTTTTTTAGCCGTAATAAGTTTTTTTTAAAACAAAAAATTGTGTCTGACTAGCAGCAGTAGTAAAATGATGTATATCCTTCATCTTGTCACATGCAATATCAGCGTCCATGAGTTTTTGTGGTTGCACCATTGTAAATTCTTAGTAGTATTAGAATTTCCATCTATAAAAATTCAGGTTTGCTCATCAAAAGTCATGTCAAAATTTAACACCATAACTAATTCTATTTTTGATCAATATTGTTTTGAGAGGTTATCAAATTTCTTGATGATCCCCTTCCATGGCCTAACCCTAATGCGATGTCCTCACTTTTGGTCGCTTCAGCTCCAACTTTTGAGTACTTGATTAAGGATTGCTTGTTTCATTTTCAATAATCTTGGAATGTCAACTAATTCTTTTCCAGTGGTAATTTCTTTGTTTATTCTAGAACTAAGTTCCAGTGCCAAAGAAAAATTCACGCTTGAGGGCTTCAAATCTTTGGTTTGTTACTCAAATGCGTCCGGTTATGGAATTTGTAGCGGACTTCCTTTTATTCTAATTTCTTGACTTAATTCTGCTTTCCAGTAAGATAATTGAATAATATATCAAAACCAAGACCAACCCCCAAGGAACATAGTAGGTGAACTGTAAATGAAGCTTTTAAACCTGCAGATCATCCTATTTTTATATGTTAAATTGGATCTTAGAGTAGTAATTGAATATCCAATCAAGTTATATTGGTCCTATCAATACATACATACATGGGTCAATAATATTAAAAATTCATAAAAATTTTGTTGTTCCTCATATGTAGGCCCTCAGCATAAACGAGTTTCTGAAGCCTGCAGAAGGTGAAAATTACTATGGCCCTGGTGGGCGTGGGCGTGGTCGGGGACGCGGCCGTGGTCAAAGAGGAGGATATAGTCGAGGAAACAATGTGAACAATGCTGCAGCCCCAGCGATAGCAGATGTTAACCAATTCCCTTCATTGGGTGCAAAGTGAGATGCCTCCTCTTTCCCGCCCTAGTGCTTTTGTTGGTCTTCCTTTTTTCAAGATCAAGTGGTTTGTCAGTGGCAGGGGATATCATCAGGAATATTGTCAATTTCTGTATTAAAATTTTATGAGAAATTTATGGTCTATTAAGAGTGTAAATTTTAGATGTCTTACTGGGAGTTTATGCCCTTGGTTTCTCTTAACTTCTTATGAATACCCTGTCAAATGTAGGGAATTAGGTTATTTTTATCGTGGATTCTAAAATGATGGCACCAGTTTTGGTTTTGAAGTTGATTGGGAACAATTTTGAGTCTTTTGTCAAGATGGCAATTCTTTTTATATGGTTTCATATTGGTGCAAGTTTAAATTTGGGTTTCAGTGTTTGGTTTGGGGCATTAGTCAACTGAAAGTACTAAGCTTAGCCCATACTTGAGTGATACTTTAATGATGTTCTGTTCAAGTAACTATCTTATCTCTAAATGGATGTTAGTATACATATTAGAAATAATCTATTCTCAAGGACAGAAGGGGAGGGGATTTTTTTTTCTTTGTTGTTTCACTTGAGCAAGAAATGATTACGTGGCAATTTTTGGAGCTTCAACATGGCCCCTATGCCATTGGCCATGGGGTTTGATGTAGTTGTATGCCGATTTTTCATCCACTTGGTTCACAAGTAAAAATATAAGATCAGACTCAACTTACTATTCTTGTGGAATTATTTGGAATATCAATTCCCTCGGAAGCAAACTTTCCTACACCCTCGAGCCACGACTAATTACGTTGTGTTCAAGCTCCTTGATCAAAATTTTCCCTACTTTCCAACAATAAAGCCTGCCGGCCAAAACTTTTTCTTTCAAACTATCACAGTTTCTCTTCCTTCACACCCACCTTTTATTTGGTATATCAGGCAGGACAAAGAAAAACCAATCATGACGAAGCCTTGGAAGAGAAGTTTTAGCCAGTTGCATAACCCACACAAGCTCAATGGCATTTCTTTTCCTTCATCTTGTGTACTAGTTTTAGTGTCATCCTCTATATTTCAATTTAAAATCATTTGTTTTTAATGTTGAGTAATCGGAAAAGATAGATCACATGCTCAACTTTTAAAGGACAAAGTTGTCTCTTCAAGTATCTAAATATGCCTAAAAATGAAAATTATAATTTCAAAATATAAACATTAAATATGAAATCTAATAATATAAACATTAGCAATATAAATAAAATATAAAATAAAAACAAATGACAAATAGTTGAGAATATCAATGCAAATACTGCTTGCTATCCACCAATATTCTACTTTGTACAAATATTTTTTGAAATCAAATACATAGAAAGAATTGAGGTTCTAAACAGGGGTGAAACAATGTATATCAAGAATGCAGCAAATCATGTTCAACAGTATTCTTCGTATCAAAGCATCAAGAAGAAGAAATTCTAGTTTTACATCCCACAGTCGACGCACGTGAACAACATTAGCCTGAGCAAACTCTACCCTCTCAAGAAGAACAGCACCCAGCCTTTTGGTTGACAGGCTGTCCTCGGATCTGAACAGTCGGAGGCCTGGAATTATTCATGGCTGGTTGGCTAGCCATCCTGCCAGACATTAAAAGACAATGTATAAGGAAGACAATTTTAAATTATTATATAACTCCTATAATATTTACCTACAATCTTGGAAGCATATGCTGTGCATCTTTCACTTTTTTCTTCTAATGTAAAGACAACATTAAAAGTTCAAACCATCAAATTATTGTACCTGTTCTTTATTTCAGCAGTCATGGCCATGAAAGCCTGTTCAACATTGGTGGCACTTTTGGCACTTGTTTCCATGAAAGGAATACCAATTTCATCTGCAAATGCCTGTAGAAGAAAAACATAAAGAACAATTTAACTTGATTTAATAAAGCTTTGCTACACTCCAACAGACTGTAAAGTAAAATAATGCCTAATACGGTACAACATACGCAAACTATTATTACCTGTGCTGTTTCAGAGGAAACAACCTTCTGTGCTGTGAGGTCACACTTGTTTCCGACTAAAAGCTTGTTTACATTATCGCTTGCATAACGATCAATTTCATTCAACCATTGCTTGACATTGTTAAAGCTTTCTTGATCCGTCACATCATACACAACCTGCCAGAAAAGTAACCTGAATGAGACTATAATTCGTTGCATTTCTTGATAAGAGATGATGCTACTCGAGGAGAGCACGGATTCCTTACAATGATGCCATGTGCTCCACGATAGTAGCTGCTAGTAATTGTCCTAAAACGTTCTTGTCCAGCAGTATCCCACTGTATAAGCAAGAAAATATATTGTAGAAGAGATTAAATTGTTAGCTAAGAAGCCATATACAAATAAGAGGTGACACGGCATCCGTGACGAATGAAACAACCAGGCCCAACAAAAAAATAGTCATGAAGCTGAGAACAGAGAACGAAAAGAAAAATGAAAAATTAGAAGCTTGCTGTACAAAATCAAATTATTATTAAAACATGCTATAATTCACCATGACACTTGTAGAACTTGATATCTCACAACTAAATTTCAATAAGAAGAAACACTGAAGCTGATAAAGAAACCCTTGATCCTTCGTATAATAATAAAAGTCCTTGATCAACATAAAACTTACAATTTGGAGTTTGATAGTTTTTCCATCCTGCTCCACTGTGCGGATTTTCTAGATAAGAGAACATTGTAAATCAGTACTAAGATATATTTCAAAGTAAAATTTTATCCACAAAATATATTGCTTACAAAGTCAACACCAATGGTGCTAATGTAACTTTCCAAGTATGAATCATCCTGAAATACCCACCAAAAAAATGGTCAGGAAATATGTAAACATTTTCCATGATATGTTGAACTGAACTTGGCATATGTCAAGAGAGAGAGAATTTTGATTCACAAAACAATTACATCAACACGGTCCATGGTACTGAAAAACAATGTTCTAAAAATCCCCGCCTAGGCACTAAGCGGTCCTCTACTACCTCGATTTGGTTGGGCACACACCTACGTGGGCATAATCAGATCTCTACTTTAAAGCTCTAAATATTTAAAATGAATTTGTTGAGTCTTAAAAGATTGTTTTTGTATTAATGTTTCATGATTTTTTTTAAAAAAAATTTACATCTACTATATATTTTGTATAGTATAACAATAACAAGTATATATATATAATAAAAAATAGATAAATAAGACCGTCTAAGAAAACACCTAGTCCGCTTAGGAAAACGCCTACACACCGCTTAGGCGGCCTAGGCGTCCCCTCTGCCGCCTAGGTCCGCCTAACGATTTTTAAAACACTGCTGAAAAGTGAAAATAAAGTAAGCACCAATACCATTAAGGCCCACTGAAAGACTTTTCGTTATCTAAAAGTTACATTATGACACTTTCACCATCCTTGTTAAACTTGAACTGCTAATAGTTATTGCTACTAAATCACTAGCTCCAAACATTAGGAATTTCGAAATCAAGTAATATAAGATACGAATGAGAAAGAAGCATGTTGTACTTACAGCAAACCTCAAGAGGAGACATGATTTTCCAACACCTGAATCTCCAATGAGCAAAAGCTTAAACAGGTAGTCACTGCAAAGGAGCATATAATAGGGAACATTTCCATCAATAAAGGGAATTAATTGGAAATATGAAATTTACTCCATCAAAATACAAAATTTTCCATTTCAAAAATTAATCAACTTGCTGTACAAATCCCCAAAGGAGGTACATTCTATGATTTTTCCTCCTCCCATTACCCCCAAATATTTTTTTCCTTGCTCACAGTCTATGGTGTTATTACCTTTAAATTGTAATATCTACAGAAGGTACACTATCAAACAAGATAACTTACTAAACATATGCATAAACTTCCTTTTTATTTTTTTAATGCATAAATGCCTTTTTAACTATTCTCCACTCACCAAAAACTCAATTTTAAATTAAATATACCAATTACTATCATAGAGGCAACTTTTCACTTGTAAAATATGCTGGGAAAGAAGAGAACAATATAAGGAAAAAAACATTTGATAGCCTTTCAGACCATATTATCCTAATTTCTTAACTAGCTAATATAATTAATCTTAATTCACACATGCTTCAAGCATGCAAGCTGACAATTAACAAGCATTCCAACGTACCACCATCAATCATCCTAAAATTCATAATTCATCTATGCCTTCAAGTTGTACGGCTAAATGTCAATTTGTTAAAGGGGAGTGTGTTGGATTAAATTTTCAATTTAAATCATTCTTGAAGAACATAAGATCCACGTATAACCAGAAGACTAATATGCATATGTCATCTGGATTTCATAGCAATATGTAAATAGCTAATAACCTTGCAAGGTTCACATAAATTTATGACTACAGCTCAAAGTTCACCCTTCATTTGAAATAAATAGTTTTAACTTGTCAGCTGAATTCTACCAACCTATCTAAACTTCAAACTTGAAATACCAAAAAGGAAAATATAAAAAAGCCAAAGATGCTCAAAGTTGTTAACTGATTTAAGCCAAAATTCACACACACAAACAAAAGAAAGAGTAAAAAATAATAATCCAGAGTCACGGTATGCAGAAGGATCAAATTGGTATAACAGGTAGACGATTTCATAGAACTAACATATTTGATCATGCCAAATAAAACCAGCGCTTAATAATAGATCTGAAGCAATATTAGCTGGACCTAGCATATTAAATTTAATCGTGCCATACGATCCAAACAAACACCAAATCAGAAATGAAAACCTAAATCGATACAAAGCGGCAAGGATATCCACATAACAAACGAAATTCGCAACATCACAAAAAACATCACAGATCTAAATGAATTGTATAACATGTACCAATAACAAAAAAACAAATTAACATATTACAAATTCGACTACAGATGCATAACGTTTACTTACTACTCTGGATTCATGACCGTACGGTGTTGAGGTCGTGTGATCGGAGGAGCGAGTAGGATGGAATATACAGAATTTTATTGGATATCCAGCGAGAGTTTGACCGTAATTCTTCAAGATCTTCGCCGGCGAGATAGAATTTAAAGAGAGGTCTGAAAGGAAAGACAGAATTTTTTCCAAGTTTAAAAGGCCCAACTTGTCGGAATTATGAAGGTGGTGGGAGTGACGTAGCAAATGAGTAAATGCTCGCCGCGTGTCGTCCACTGTTGTAAAATTACTAAGCTACCCTTTTGTTGGCTGTGACCCAATGGGTTATTAACGGTTTGACCCCAAAAGTAGTAGTTTGGGCTGATCGGCCCGATAAGGCTAATAACGATTCTGGGTCCTTTACAATAATATACCACATTTAGAAATTAATTACACTATTAGTGCAATCATAAAATATTTACACAATTAATACATTTTCTATATTTATTTACAATATTAGTGCAATTAGGATTCCTTAATTTAAGAAATTAGTATGCAATTAGGATTCAATTCATAATAATAAGGAAACCTAAAATCAAGGAGAAATAACTACCATAATTAATAATTTAAATTCAAATATGTTGGATCTAACAATTAATTGTGTAAATATTTTATGAGTGAACTATTGTTGTAATTATTTTTAAAAATGTAATAGAATATGTAATTGTTCCCATTCTTCTTGTGGGGTTAGGAAAGAACAAATGGCCCACTTAAAAATTCATAAATACAGTCATTTAACTTCACTTTGGGCCTATATTTATAAAACGATAATTACTAGACCAAAAATATGATCCTAAAACAATACTCGGAATATTTTATGAGGAAACGGGAAATGAGCCATGACTTATATAGGAAACGCTTCGTTTTGGACCTTTAAAACTCTCTCCCTTTGTCTCTGTTCTGCAATCAAAATTTTATAGAATTATAATTTCACAAGTATTTTCAAAATTTTACACAATATTGACCAATAACAATTCATGTGAATTAAATTTTGAAAAGCATTTGTGAAATTAACAATTCCTTTATGTTAAATGATAGTGGTGCGGAGCACCCTCTTTCAATAATTTATTCTTATTCCTTAGCAAGGGCGGAGCCAGGAAAAAATTTCGTCATGGACTACAAAATCGAAACAATAATTAGAAACTGGAGCAGGGGACTAGAGCAGCGGCGCTCTATCTCGGTGCTAGGCTTTTGCCGAGAATTTCCAAATTTTGTATTTTTTCGTAGCCACTTTACAATTTTCTAACTCAGTCTATACACATCCAATTGGAACCAATTTTTAACATGTTATTGAAGGTATGACATACTATTTTAAAAAAATATATACCAAATTCAAATAAATGTTTCACACAAGTTCTAAATGGGCTCAAAATTGCTTTCAACTTTACATCAGGTTTTCTAACCAAACCAAAATTACTCAATTCATTTAAACTTATTTCTAAACCATTTCTAATTCAGTTAAGTCACTTGAGATACATATATTTTATAAACATAAGCTTTCTTGCTTACAATAATATCAAGTTTTCACTTTTAAAACTTCACAGACTCTAAGAGGAATTTAATCAAACAAGTGAAGTGCATAACTTTAAAAGAGAGATCTCATAACCATTTAGAAATAATTAAGCCAAAAATTTTTTTAATTCTTTTTCCTTATTACTCCACCCGGCACCCACCATATATATTCCCATTTCCACAAATAATTCACAAATGCTTATAACTAACATAGCAAAATCGACACTATGGCTTTAATTTCAAAATGAACTAAAACTTATGTTGTACCTTTCATGAAAATTTTTGTCATCTGCATTGATGTTGGCCAAAATCAGTTTCCAATTGCCGAAAATAAGCTTCAATTCCTTCCCAATTCAATTTGCAGCTTTCATTCCATTATTAGTTTCACCCGAAAAACCAAAAGCAATTGATAAAGGTTTGAAGTAGTTTAGAGAGAAGGAAAATATATAGAATGGGCGGATAACAATTAACATGGGACATGTGATGTAAAGGAACATGACTTATGAAAATTGGGCTGGGCTGTGACGCCCCCAAAATTAGGTATACGTCACCCATCTTGGGTCGCCACTTACATGGTACATAAATTCAAATACAACTTACTAACCTAACTGTATTATATACAATACGACATAAAGCCGTGAGTTTGAATACAAATATTGTCTACTAGATATTACTCTACAAACTCAAAAGGAGTCCTCATTACAACTATTATCACACTATTTCACGTAATAGTGAGGACTACTAATGCTATCCTCTGGACCATTACTTCGCTCCCCGACTGTCGTCCCAAATTTATGTTCTCATTTCCGAGAGAAAGGAAAGAAAGAAAGGTGAGCTCAACTAGCCCAAAGAAGAAATATTATGACTAAGATAATGCGAATAAATTATCATTAGCCTTCAACAATTGTTAAACCGATAAAATACAATAGACAAACCAGTTTAATCTGCGGCTGGAATAAGCAATCCATTAAAAGAGTCAAGTAGAGAATAAAGTCTACTATCTTTTAGGTTTTAAAAGGTTTTCATCAATTTTATCGCCGAGACTCGACAATAAATAAACCACCACATCTAATCATCCCCGTACCACTTGGCCAAGGATTTTCATCAAATTATCAATGGTCATGACTATACCGAATCACCCCCGGTCATAATCATACCAAAACTATCCATCATCGCATTCACAGCCACTAAGGACTTTTGTCACATCATTTATATCAAGTCGTGATTATACCGAATGATCCTCAATTCATAATCATACTAAGTTCATCTATGCACGTAAGCCAAAGATAACATAATATAACATGAGGATGATGACAATGACATAGTAATTCAATAAAACAAGTTCAAGAATTATTTAATCCATGAATTATTAACGTCCAAATTGTCAACACGATCTTCAAGCTTGAGAGAGTAAAATTCAATAATGATCGGGAAGAATATTTCCATGAAAAGATCTCGGATGAAACGCAAATATCAAGGATATTCTACTAATTTCATGGAGTATAAAGTCAAAGTTTTAACCAACCGGGTATAATAAAGAATGGAATAACAAAAGAAATCACCACGCATGCGGTATTTGATGTATGCGGAGTTATTCCAACAGAATAATAATAACGGAACCGAATTCGTGAAATTCACAATCAAGCGATGTTCCAACAGAATAATAAAGATGGAACCGGTCCGGTGTAAAACACACGAGATAGGATATTCCAACAGAATGATAAAGATTTTAACCAGTCCGTGTAAAACACATGACGTGGATGTTCCAACGAGAATAATAAAAAGCGGAACCAGTCCGTGTGTAAAACACACAAAACAGGATGTTCCAATGAATAATAGAAGAATGTCACCAAGTATAGGGTAACCATGATCACGAGTTATTCCAATGAATAATAAGCAATGGAATAACATAAGGATTTCACCAAGTATAGGGTATGTCATGACAAAAGTTATGTATAGGGTATGCCACTTTTTACAAAGTTATTCCAATGTAATAATAATGAATGGAATAATGTAAGTTCTCTTCAAGAAGAAAGAATAACACCCTCACCGTAAAAAGAACCTAATATAGTAAGTAGTGTAAGCGAGTAATACTCTTCTTCTTTCTATAATTTTCTCTCTATAAACTTCTCTCTATAATTTCTCTCTCTCAGAGTTTCAATGAATTAAATAAGAAAATAATGAAGGAATGAGCTTCTATTTATAAAAAATGGAATGCATAAGAATTAATCCATGAACTATCTCCAGATTGATTTACTTTAATCTGACGGTCCATATTTAAAGAAAAATCTTTTAAATAAAATATAATATATTCTATTTATATAAAAACATTTTACTATATCAAAACACTACGCAATACTACGCAAAAACTATTACAAAAATACTACGCAACACTATGCATAATAAAATATAATATATTCTATTTATAGAATAACTTTAATAAAGTATTCTATTTTATATAAAAGATGTTTCGCTTTTATTACGTTAATAATACTGAATAAAACAAAACGTCATTATCGCTATAATAATTCATATTATTAATCGACAATAATGGAATCAAACCGAAATGACTTCTCACATAAGCATCAATAATCAATACCGGTGTCTTACTATATGCAACCACAAAGATTCTTCATTTCTTTACTACTGAGAGTAGTTCAACAAGAATTACGGTAAAACTTCCGCCGTTATTTCAATAAAATATTTTTGTGCTTTTCTCAATCGACAATAATTACGCTGTGGGGTCCACCAATGATTGAGTAGTTGTACGAATATTCCTCGCTAAACCGAATATTCCCAACCAATCGAATATAATATAACCACTTGCATACTTTGCAAAATTTATAAATACTACCAACAACTATAATATTATCTTAAATTCACACCATAATATTAAAAATTATTTCAACAAAATTTAAATCTTTATTGATAAAATCTGGGGTCTCACAATCTCCCTCCCTTATGGAATTTCTGCACTCGAAATTAGGTGCGTACTCAGTATTATAAAGAGATGAGGATACCTTGAATACCTTTATCGTTGAAAACATTAAATTTATTTTTTTCAATCCGGCCAAAGATATTCATTAACAATTCATCTTTTGCACTACAGCCAAAGATATACAAATCAGAAAACCAATAATACTGAGACTCGACAATAGTATCACAACCATGAATTATCCATGCCTTCAATGGCTAAGGATATTCGTGTTTTCAATTACTGATACGTGATTATCTTGAATAATCCGTAATCATAATCATACCAAGTCTATCAATGCACTACTGACCAAAGATGACTTTTACCACATCCATGAATTAATATTTCATTCTTTGAGACTCAAATTTCGATAATTAATCCATATCATCGAATCATCCCCGCACTACGTGCCAAGGATATTCATTAAGATCACGACCACGAATTATCCATGCACTACTACCAAAGATAATCGTGTATTCATTAAGATCACGACCACAAATTATCCATGCACTACTACCAAAGATAATTGTGTATTCATTAGATATCACGACCACAAATTATCCATGCACTACTACCAAAGATAATTGTGTATTCATTAGATATCACGACCACAAATTATCCATGCACTACTACCAAAGATAATTGTGTATTCATTAAGATCACGACCACAAATTATCCATGCACTACTACCAAAGATAATTGTGTATTCATTAAGATCACGACCACAAATTATCCATTACTACTACTAAAGATAATTGTCAATTACGATTATACCGAATAATCCGTGGTCATAATCATACCAAGTCCATCTATACGCACTACAGTGCCACGTATGACTTTTCAACATAATATAAACATGAGGATAATGATATAAAGAATCAATCAAATGAGATAAAGGATAAATATTAAATATTTATAATATAATTTATCCGTGATTCAAGAATATCCCCATGTTATCAATCACTTAATAATCTCATAATCTAATAACATTAATATTATAATAATATTTTAATCACTTAAATTTATAAACAATTTATCTCAATTGTTTACGCTTTTACCATATAATGCATTTAATCATTCAAAAATGCCATACTCATAAAATATCATCACCAATTATCAAATCCTCATCAAAAATATGCATATACTCTATATAGGATTCTCTAGCCATAAAATCTTATTTTCAACTTTTTGTTACTTTCACATAACATATTTAACTCATATGTTCAGTAATTAAACTATTTTCATGAAAAATACCAAATTAGTCCCAAAAATATTTCTTTTCTGGGATTTAGCATAATATAGTCCCATAATGAAAATATATTTTCTCGAATTTTTAAAATTCATTTACTATTTTTCAAAAATCAATTTCTAATTAATTCCTTAAGAAATTAGCTACCTCAAGTTTAACTCCAAAATTCCCAAATCTTGGCAGGATCTTACATGTTAACGTGAGCTTCTAGTTTAAATTTCATGGTCATCGGAGTTATAGAACTCCGGTTATAGCATTTTTCGCCGGAAAACCTAAATATTGAAATAGTCATAACTTGCTCATTTTAAGTTAGAATGAGCTCATTTTTGGACAGGAGGTACTTTATACCATATACTTTCATGTCCCAAAACCCAGAATTTTTCTCATAATTTAAGTGGCAAAACAGTCCCTTAAAGTTTCAAGGGCAGTAGCATTTTCAAAATTTACAGCTTTGGCCTCCTTTGCTAAAATCAGTCCACACAAAAATTCACAACACCTTTTCCAGTAATTCCACTTGAATTAGTTAGGTAACTCGTAGATCTAACTCTAGGACTTGACCACATTCAAAAATTCAAAATATAATAAGAGATATGGTCAATTGAATTTCATTTTACGTTTTTCACCAAAATCGATTTTCAACTCTTTGTGATTTCTAAGAAACTTTCATGTTTTTACATACTAACCAACATAACTCATCATAAAACTTACTAATACCACGAATACCCATGATTTTCATTATTCTAATGCTTTTATTATGACTTTCATCATAAACCACGAAAATGCTTCATTTAGTTGAAGAAATATTTGAGGGTTTAAGAAAAGGGTTTTTATCTTTGATCGGTCAATACAAAATTCGATTTCACGCTCTAGGGTAGGCTAGGAAATCTTCAAGAATACGTCAAGAAATTTATTAATGATAGAAATATCATTCAAAATCATTATTTTATCCAAGACTTGGATAGACGTCACATTGATACCAATCATGACTTCTATCCCTTAACCTAGATAAAGACCTCACAATGATACCTATAAACTTGCCATCTTCATTCACGATGTCGCTGCAGAAAGTCTGGCTTCCGTGCATTCCACACAAGGAAGTTGACAACGAAAGGTTCGGGGCTCTTTACTTATGGCTTGATATCACAGTGATTAACTTTAGGATTTGGTTACTTTGAATTCATATAACAGGTTGGTTAGGAATATGAAAGCTAACAACCTTACAAAAAGAATAATGAGTAGTTAATCAATCGTTTTTAAAAATTACCTCAAAGGCAAGTATTTTCAAAGAGATAAGATCGACGGTGTAACGTGAAAGTGTTTATTTGAAACAACAAGATTAATAAATGATTGGAGGTAACGAAGGTTTCTCCCAACGAAGTTTCAATAGATAAATCAAAGTCTAATTTCTCCGGAGTCAAATTTAAACGTTGAACGCAAGCAAGAGAGATAAAAGAATGGGTAGAACCGGTATCTAATAAGGTATAGACTTCGCAAGAATTTATAATTAACTAACCCGTGCTAACTTCGTTCGGGTTACCCACTTTTTGAGAAGTCACGAAAAACGCCTTCCCGAAAAACACCGACTTTATTTTGTCCAGATCCGCCTTTGGTGCCACTATCCCAAATTGGACTTGACTTGATTGCACAACAAAATTGAGCTAAATTACATTCTCTTCTTGCAATTTCCACTTATTATCTTTGCCATGATTACCAATCAAAGTGGTTACCATTCTTAACATGATAATTTCCCCACGATGGTTATCATTGTTCGATAAATTGCCACCACCAAAATGATTATTATCGTATTGTTGGTCGTTACCTTTTGTTTGAAATAATCAACACTCTCATGTGCTTCATTGCTTATCTCAAAGATTTTCAGATATCATTCTCAAACACCGTCACAAAACAAGGGTTAATTAACATATCACATATTATCCCTATACTCGAATTCCACCAATCAAATACCAAATAAACTTAGGTAGGTCATAATAGCGAAGGAATTCCCCGTCTCCCCTCCTAGTACTATTCTCACATCTTAGTCGGGATCATATCCTAAGCTCGATACTGTTCGGACGCCCCAAAATTAGGTATATATATCGCCACCCATCTTGGGTCGCCACTTACATGGTACATAAATTCAAATACAACTTACTAACCTAACTGCCGTATGTACAATACGACATAAACCGTGAGTTTGAATACAAATATTGTCTACTAGATATTATACAAACTCAAAAGGAGTCCTCATTACAACTATTATCACACTATTTCACGTAATAGTGAGGACTACTAATGCTATCCTCTCGACCATTACTTCGCTTCCCGACTCGTCTCAAATGGCGTTCTCATTTCACAAGAGAACAAAGAAAGAAAGGGTGAGCTCAACTAGCCCAAAGAAGAAATATTATGACTAAGATAATGCGAATAAATTATCATTAGCCTTCAACAAAGGTTAAACCGATAAAATACAATAGACAACCAGCTTTAATCTGCGAGTGGAATAAGCAATCCATTAAAAGAGTCAAGTAGAGAATAAAGTCTACTATCTTTTAGGTTTTAAAAGGTTTTCATCAATTTTTATCGAGACTCACAATAAATAAACCACCACATCTAATCATCCCCGCATACCACGGCCAAGGATTTTCATCAAATTATCAATGGTCATGACTATACCGAATCACCCCGTCATAATCATACCAAAAACTATCCATCATCGCATTACAAAGCCACTAAGGACTTTTGTCACATCATTTATATCAAGTCATGATTATACCGAATGATCCTCGGTCATAATCATACTAAGTTCATCTATGCACGTAAGCCAAAGATAACATAATATAACATGAGGATGATGACAATGACATAGTAATTCAATAAAACAAGTTCAAGAATTATTTAATCCATGAATTATTAACGTCCAAATTGTCAACATGATCATTGTTTTCAGAGAGTAAAATTCAATAATGATCGTAAGAATATTTCCATGAAAAGATCTTCGGATGAAACGCAAATATCAAGGATATTCTACTAATTTCATGGAGTATAGAAGTCAAAGTTTTAACCAACCTGGTATATAATAAAGAATGGAATAACAAAAGAAATCACCATGCATGCGGTTGATTTCAGATGTATGCAGTTATTCCAATGTAATAATAATAACGGAACCAGTCGTGAAATTCACACC
Source organism: Panax quinquefolius (assembly GCA_020205615.1). Lineage (NCBI taxonomy): Eukaryota > Viridiplantae > Streptophyta > Magnoliopsida > Apiales > Araliaceae > Panax > Panax quinquefolius. The sequence continues at coordinate 103,662,513 of CM035174.1, read as the reverse complement.
GGCCGTGATGTTCCAATGTAATAATAAAGATGGAACCGGATCCTGTAAAACACATGATAGGATATTCCAATGTAATGATAAAGATTTTAACCAGTCCTGTAAAAACACACGAGACAGGATGTTCCAATGTAGAATAATAAAATCTAACCAGTCCGGTGTAAAACACATGCATGTGATGTTCCAATGTAATAATAAAGAATGTCACCAAGTATAGGGTAAATCACAGATACAAAGTTATTCCAATGTAATAATAAGCAATGGAATAACATAAGGATTTCACCAAGTATAGGGTATGCCACAGATATCAAGTTATGTATAGGTATGCCACTTTTACAAAAGTTATTCCAATGTAATAATAATGAATGGAATAATGTAAGTTCTCTTCAAGAAGAAAGAATAACACCCTCTACCGTAAAAGAACCTAATATAGAAGTAGTGAAGTAGCGAATATCTTCTTCTTTCTATAATTTTCTCTATATAAACTTCTCTCTATAATTTCTCTCTCTGTAGTTTCAATGAATTCGTAAGAAAATAATGAAGGAATGAGCTTATTTATAGGAAAATGGAATGATAAGAATTAATCCATGAGCTAGTCCAGTATTGATTTACTTTAATCGACGGTCCATATTTAAAGAAAAATCTTTTAAATAAAATATAATATATTCTATTTATATAAAAACATTTTACTATGCAAACACTATGCAATACTATGCAAAACACTATGCAAAACACTACGCAACACTATCGTAATAAAATATAATATATTCTATTTATAAATAACTTTAATAAAGTATTCTATTTTATATAAAAGATGTTTCGCTTTTATTACGTTAATAATACTGAATAAAATAAAACGTCATTATCGCTATAATAATTCATATTATTAATCGATGATAATGGAATCAAACCGAGTGACTTCACATAAAGATCAATAATCAATACCGTGGTGCTACTATGCAACCACACGACATCGTATTTTTACTACTACCGGTAGTTCAACAAAGAACTACTTGTAAAACTTCCGCCGTTATTTCAATAAAATATTTTTGTCGTTTTCTCAATCCGATAATAATTACATTGTGGGGTCCACCAATGATTGAGTAGTTGTATTTAATATTCCTCGCTAAACCGAATATTCCCCACCAATCGAATATAATATAACCACTTGCATACTTTGCAAAATTTATAAATACTACCCACAACTATAATATTATCTTAAATTCACACCATAATATTAAAAAATTATTTCAACAAAATTTAAATCTTTATTGATAAAATCTGGGGTCTCACATGGGCTATTAAGATATATAAATACTAAATATTTATCAAAAAGTCCACCCATGCTAGAGCCCACCCTAGCCCCTACATAGCTCCGCCAGTGTTCTTAGGAACAATTACATATTCTATTACATTTTTAAAAATAATTACAACAATAGTTCACTCATAAAATATTTACACAATTAATACACTTTTATATTTATTTACAATATTAGTGCAATTAGGAATCCTTAATTTAGGGAATTAGTATGCAATTATGATTCCTTAATTTAGGAGATTAATATTGATTTACTTATTAAATTAAGTAATTAATAAGTAAATTATATAAAGACACCTTCTATCCTTAATAAAAATCACGCTTTCTTCCGCCTTTATCACCTCTTCTCCTCCTCCACCATTAACAATCCCAACTTATTAACGTCATCCTCCGCCCTCCTCCACCATTAACGCCCTTCTCTTCCGCCCTCCTCCACCATTAACGCCATCCTCCACCATGAACCTAGACAGTCCCCATCCTTCGCCCTCCTCCACCATTAACGTCCTTCTCCTCCACCATTAACGCCATCCTCCACCATTAACCTAGACAGTCCCAACTTGTTAATGCCATCCTCCACCTGCGATTTTTTCATAGTACAGTTGCTGTGATTTTTTTATAATACAGTTGGTAGCCAAATATTCATATCAAGGTAACCAATTCAGTGTTATTAGGTTTCTAATTTATTTTTAAAAAATCTATTATAGATATTTTTATTTTATAGTGCAGTTGGTAGCTAACACTTTATACAAATGTAACCAATTCAGTTTTATTGGGTTACCAATTAATTAAAAAAAATATATTATAGATTTTTTTTATAATGCAATTGGTAGCCAAACCTTAATACAAAGGTAACCAATTCAATTTTATTAGGTTACCAATTAATTATAAAAAATCTTTTATAGATTTTTTTTTCATAGTGCAGTTGGTAGCCAAACATTAATACAAATGTAACCAATAAAAACTAAAATTGTTACCTTTGAAAGTTTTGGTTACCAACTACACTGAAATTTCTCTTGGTTACCCACAAAAACTAAAAGGGTTACCTTTGTATAAATATTTGAATACCAACTGCACTAAAATTTATCTTTTTCTTCTTTTAATTTTTGGTTCCAAATCAACCTTCGTCACAATGGCAACTGTGGCCGTAATGGATGAGGAGATCGGCGTCCATGGTGTTGAAGCGGCGACGAAGGGGAGGAGGAAGATGACGTTGCCAAACTTTAAATATTTGAATTTTAATGATTATTTTTGAATTTGTTGTTAGATCCAAGATATTTGAATTTAAATTATTAATTATGGTAGTTATTTCTCCTTAATTTTAAGTTTTCCTTATTATTATGAATTGAATTCTAATTGCATACTAATTCCTTAAATTAAGGAATCTTAATTGTACTAATATTGTAAATAAATATAAAAAATATATTAATTGTGTAAATATTTTATGAGTGCACTAATAGTGTAATTACTTTGTGGTATATTATTGTAAACGACCCATAAGAACAAGCCCTTAAAAAATTGCAACGAACTGGTTTGGGCGGCCCAAATTCAAACCAACTTATTCATCAAGAGTCTAAACATTGCTCTATAGTAATTTTCTGACGGAGGGAAATAGGGAGATATAATTCTGACTTCTATGAAATTCTCTTAAAGCTTTCTAGAGAGAGAAAAAGGGGTGTATTGTGATTTAAGAAATGGAGGGTACTGGTAGTATTAATAGTAATAATGGTGGGATAATTGTGAGCAAACAGAGAATGAGAATGGAGAATCCATTTACTTTGAAAGTGGGTCAAGTATTTACTGGCCTTGGCATCGGCTGTGGTATTGGTATCGGCGTCGGACGCCCTTTAAATCTAGGTACTTGAACTTCTCTCTTTTTCTAACTCTCTGTTCCTCTTATTTTAGTGAGCGTCGAAAAAAAAATGAATTTTGGAGGCAAACCCAAAGATACGAGTACACAAAATCCATGTATATTTCATTTCTATCAATTCTTTATTATGTTCTTATGTAATTAAGTTGCTAACGGGTTTGCAGCGTTTATAGTATTTGGTTAAGAAGTTAAAATATCAAGTTCTGATAGTTATAGATTGGTCTATAATCTAATTAATTATCATGTTTGTTTCGCCCTGCAAGTTGATTTTTTTCAGTTTAGGTGTAGCATGCCATTTCTTTGTAAAAACACTTGTTAAAAGACATATTATACTTGAAAGAATTAACAGTTGTTGCTACAATTAGCTTTATAAAATGGGAAGGGCATAAAATTTGCGAATATTTGGTGTTCGGCATAAGATAATTAGAATGCTATGTAAATCATGATGGAGACTTCAAAGTTCACTGCGAAGTTATTGAAATCTGACCCACCTTGCCACATGCTTTACTTTCCACTAGGTTCATGTGCTCTACAAAATTTTTAAAACATGAAAATATTGGGAGAATTTTAAGAAAATATAACCTAGATCTTGGTTTGATTCGGTAGGTCGAACGAAATCAGGAACAGAAAATGTGACTGAAATCATCAATATTCAGGAAGTTCATTCTTTTTTGAATCATGATTATTTGACATAAAGCTTTAATTTTTTTTGTGTATCAGGTGCAATACCAATGTTGAACGAAGTTATGGTTGCTACCAGAGGTGCAACAGATGCTTTTTCTGGTGTTGGTAGACATGTTAATCAATCTGTATGTTAGTCCAATATCTTTTACTACTTAATTAATATAAGATCAATTTGATTCCTTTAAACTTGAATTTTTCATGACATGTAAAATTTTCTTGTGCATTCTCTTAGCTGAAAAAATTCGGAGCAAAGAACATTGAAGTGGGCATTGGTTGCGGGGTAGGTTTTGGCCACGGTTTTGGAGTTGGTATGTATAGAGAAAAATTATTACAACTTAGTATGAATTATGATACTGATGCATTATGAAAACATATGTAATTGAATATAATTGAAAAAATATTATTTCAATGAAAGTATTATATTGCCGCCCATGGAGGTGCTTGGCACTCAAATTTTGGTCCTTCTAGGACTAATGTATGAGTCGTCTCAACTTGTGTGTTAATTGTCAAATACAACATTTTATGATATACATGTTTCAAGAAACACCAATAAGGGAGTACTGGGTTGAAGCCCCCTTTTGGTGTTTTGTGTTAATAATGTCTTTACTTATCAGGGGAAAAAATAGTTGAAAAAAACCATATTTTCACTCTGATGGTTTATTTCTTTCGTTCTTTTTGTTTTCAACTTTTCTTCTTTTGCCATCTTGGAGATAAGTGAGACTTTGCCTATGTATACCAGTAGCTTCTTTGCCGATGAAACTGTATTCGCCATAAGCATCTATTAGAGCACTTAATTCCTGAAAACTGTTAAAGTCAAAAGCACAAGATTTTCCATTCGTTTACTCACTATTTTGTTTGTTATCAATGATGTACTATTCCTTTTTCCTACTTAAGTAACAATTGACTTTTGCTCATTGTTCATTTTTAAAGCTTTAAGTAAGAAATTCCTAAAGATGGAGCTTGAAATTCTCATGTGATTTAAGGCGGATCATGGATTTTTTTATATAATAATAAAATTTAAAAAGCGGAGAAAAATATTATAATACAATCTTTTTAGTAACAAACCTTTGATATGTTGAATGAGGACTCAACAAACCTTCAACTCATATATGATTTTTTCCCCCACCTTTTGATAATATCACCCTTTTAATCGTACTGCCTCAGGAAAAATCATATAAAACCTCTTCAAAATTAGATTGTCTTGCAAATTACTGGTTCCTTCCCCTTTCAACTCTCTGGTGTAAAAAATCCTGCCTGGAATGGGTCTAATTAAGTTTAAGCACACATAAGTTTAGTACTCTGGATGTCTTTATCTTTGCTAACCAAGTCTCCTTATTATCTAATCACAACGTGACACTATCATCCTCTTCTTTCCGAATGTGCAAGGCTACAAGTTTGCCTAGATGGGAATGCATGAAGGTTGAGGCCAACAGAAGGTTAATGCATGAGAGGAATTAATGGCTAACCAATTCACAACTTGCATATCATTACATCAAATAATCATCTTCTTTTCGAGTCAAACCTGAGTTGAATTACTCTTTACTACTGAGGCTAGGGTTCTACACACTATGTCAGTACTAGAAATCTGTTTGTGTTAAGAAAAGGCATGTTATATTTTTCAAATTGCCAGTTGTTTTACGTGTGAATCTAATACATTAGTCATCCATTACTTTTTAAAACTGTAGTGTCACTTCCTTAGTCCTCATGTTTCTTGGCTAGAAAGCTCAGTCATTTGTGTTTATATTGCAGGTCTTGCGGTGAAGCCTGGGGTTGTGCATCAAGCTCAATCTTATCTTGTTGTATGTATCTTTCTTTTTTTCATGTAGGTTTAGTATTATCAAAATTTACACTAAATCCATTAAAAGTTACCAGCAAACCATGACAAAGATGATGATGAAATTTGGGATAGCACCCAATTTATCCACCTTTCAAGGCAACCTTCCAGCATCATTGCAAAGTGGCATGACCATGTTAAATGATCCTACCAATCAAAATCAAACTGGAAGTATCATGGGATTCGCAAAAAAAGTACCTGACAATGCCTCTCAGGATGCAAATTCACAAATAGTTTCTACATATGAAACTTTTGCATCAAAAAGCCCTCCATTAAACGTGCCGTATGGCAGCCGAACAGAGAAGGTTATCAATAATTTTCTGCAAAATTCAGTTTTGAAAAGTGAAGACAGAGAGCCAAATGACTTGCTACGTGACACTGTATGTTTTTAATCCATTTCTTAGTAGAATGTGAGATTAGCTTGGGAACTTTGGTTGTACTAATATGCATGCTGTTATTTGCGTAGATCATTAAAAACTTGACAGACGAGTGTCCCATGTTAGTTGTTATCTTCTAGTAATTTTATTAACAAGTTGAGTCTCCCAATAAGTTCACGGATAAGATGATGCCACTAAGAAACATTCATTCAATTTGCTTAAAAAGTGCATCACAATAAGTTTTGAGGGACCTTCTCTACAAAGGTGGTTTCTGCGAAGGAGACCATGGAGTTTAGTTCAAGTAATCTCTTTGCTGTCAATCATCTGTTTTTTTGGATGATGATTTATTGTTACCAGTGATGGCTATTCAGTATTACAGCTATAAAAATCATGCCATTTTGAGGAATGTTAGCTTCTTTATCTAGTCATATTCTCTTACTCTTATTGACAAAGACTCGTGTGACATGTCCTACTTTTTCCTCAAAAGGGATGAAAGTATCGGAGTCTAGGGTGGTATTTGGTGGAACAGTACTACTCTATAGAGTTATTCTGCTGCACAGCATTTACATATTTGAGACACTAAACTGTCTTCGCTATACAGTCCTTTCTAGAAACTATAAGATGTGGAAATAACCAACACTCCTATTATTTATATTAATTTCAGATAACGCCTTAATTTAATAAACTATCAACTATTTATCTATTCCTGGAACCCAAGTGGTTTTGGTTTATTGAACTTACTTTAATGTTACACATTTTTAACCTAGAAGCCAGCCACATTTGGAGCTATATGTCTTTATAAATATTATAAACAACATAATATTAATGGTCACCTGCTTCATTGAGTGTGTACTAGTGCTTGTGCAAATGAAGCTGCAGTTCATTAGTCCATGGTCAACTCAAAATGTTTGTGGTACTTAATTTTTCTTTGTCCTTAAGATGTCATTGCTATGTCCCTAGTGACACAGTAATCTAAATGGGAACTTTGTTAAAAGCTCGAGTTAGAACTTTAATTTTCATGTGAACTGTTAGAGAAATCCTAATCACAAGATTTTGCTTTTGTAGGCTGAGCGCTTGCGATCAGAGAACAACATGCTTCAGCTGGTAATATTTCATCTTGATGTCATTCATTTGTTCTGAACTAATTAATTTGATAAGTTATTGCCATAGTAATATCTGGGAATTCTTTTGTCTCGCTCACTCGTCTCTTTCTGAATTTTGGATTACGCCATTGATAAACCGAGTATCCTGCACAATAAAAAAATAAAATAAAAAATAATTAAATCCAAAAACAACTATTGGTACTCATAAAACCAAACTTTGCACTAATATGAAACAAAAGAAACTGAAACTGTTTTTGGAGTGTCAAAAATATCAACTTGTTCCTTTTATCCTAAATGGAATTAGGTTGCATGGCTATGTAATCCAGAATTTAGTTCATGCATTTGGTGTTTCATTTAATATAGATCATTTGCTGCGGATATGTGATCCAGTTGTCAACTATAGGTTTTTGAAGCCTGTAGTCCGGTTGGAAGTGGTGCTATATTATCTTTCACCATCTTCCCATTTTTTGTTATATGTAATTGAAATTCTGTTTTCATCCAGGTCCTAAAGCACCAGCAACTCATTGAGGAGCTGATGGAGGAAAATATGAAGCTCCGCAAGATATTGGTGGAAGACCTGAAAATTCCACCTGGCAAACTACTAGCTAGCGACTCAAGTAGAAGCACATTATCTTCTACAAGGAAATAGATAGTTGAAAGGATCATTTATTCAGACCAGTTTTTTTTTTACTTGGGGATTTGGACATTGGTTGAGAAGGGCTAATGATAATGGAGTTTCATTAGCAAGCATATCCTGTTATATCCATTTATAGAATACTTGAGAAGTTAAGATATTAGAAATCCTGTGATCAAGTAAGTAACACACCAGCTGGGCTGAGACAAATGAAACTGGTGGAATATGGATGGATTTTCCAGTGTTGGTAATTTGGTATGGTCATGGTGTGTTGTTTATATGCAAATGTTGCCTGTGTAAGGTATTCCATGAGTTTTTGGTAACAATTGTTGAGGTGATAGGTTCTTTGTTAGTGTTTCTTCCGTTTATTTTACTTGTTGATAAATATTCAAACTTTCCTACTTGAAGTTTATACCTGTTACAGCACTCAAATTTATTTTGGATGAGTTGTTATTTTACTGTATTTTCAGTTTTAGACTTGGACCCATGTACATGTTCTTCTTCTTTCTTTCCAAGTGTAATGGTATCCTTTTTTTAATTTGCAGATTGAGCTTTGAAACTAGTTACTCCTAGATTATGTTCAAGCCAAGTAAAATAGAAATACAAGTTTGTGATAAGTGGAGAAAGGCAAATAAAAAGTTACTCTTGTTTCACAAAACGGAATCCAATGCTTCTGACAGACATGACCTTTCACATAACCTCCAGTTTAATTTGTCTCCTTTGAAAATACTACTACTTTTAACAAACTGTGAAATTAGGATCTCCTCTATTATATTATTATATTATATTATATTTATTCATTCATTTTTGTCCTACATATTTTACAACACAAAATTATATTTAACGATTAAATAAAATTCGTCACAAATAATTAGTATCACAATAAAATTCATCCCAAATAATTGTGGCGTTGAATATGTCATTAGAAATGAAATAATTTTCGAGGTGTTGAATGTGTATTAAAGAAATTAAAAAAATAAGCTTAATTTAGAGAATCCTAATTCAATAAAATCCCTATAAATCGCCGTCATAGAATTCTAATTCAATAATAATAATAATTTAGAGAATTCTAATTTAATAAAACTAGAATAAGAAAAGTAGACAGCACAGCATGTGAGTACATGACTATAATCCTGCCCATTCATGTTCCTTTTTATCAAGCAAAGGCCCACCTCCACCAACCGTTATCTCAATATGATTCCAGTAAACCCAGCCTTCCACCGGACCACCACTAGAACCCAATTCTCCTCTAATCCTCTACAGCACTTGCCTAATGGAGTATATACAATTGCCCCTCCCACTCACCAATATATAATTCCATTTTGGAGTTACTTTTAAGGATAACTTTCATTTCACAACCTACTTTTTTATATACGGTACTCAAGCGAGTGGGAAAGCTCCATTAAGATTATATTTGTGATTTCTTCAAAAATGTGATTACTATAATTAGCTTTAAAAAAGTTATTGAGACTTGGAAAATAAAAAATACTTGATTAATAAAAAACTTAGAATTATTTGGTATAAAAAATGTTAATCACTTATTTTAAGTGTAAATTAGTAAAAAGGAGTTTTTTGAAAAATAAAGAATGAAAAAAATTAAAATATACTGATATAGATTAGTACTCCCTCCGTCCCAGGATAAAAGTCTTGGTGGACTTTTCATTCATATTAAGAAGATGAATAAAATGACAAAATTGTCGATAATAATATCATTAAATATAGAGAGAGAATTAGAATAAGAAAAGTATGAGATATTTAATGCTACGGCCATAATAGGAAAAAATGTGCAAAAGTTTGGTTATTAAAAGAAAGTGGACATTTAACATGGGACAACCCAAAATAGTAATAAGGACTTTTATGCCGGGACGGAGGGAGTATTGTATTTGATCAAACTTGATTATTAAATTTGACAAATAATCAGAATGTTCAAATTATACCAACCTATTTTTAATTTTTAAAATTGATTATAAACATATTTAACTGATTATAAATATCCTCTAATTCTTTAAAAGATCGATAATTGCCTTTTTCTCCTATCACGTAAATAATTACATTTTCTCGTCGCTGTCGATCTTTTGTTACTTTACCCTAATCGAGTCGTAGTTATTTAAGAATATTGTCCCCCCCCAATCTCTATAATACGGAAACCATTCATGCCATGCCAACTGTAGTTGACATAAAGCTACCTCAATTATATTTTATGTTCTTTCCTTTTTGACAATTTTCACCCAGTCTCGGTTGGAAGTTCAGCATAATTATTATTAATGGTGACTAGAAACCTCACAATAATGCAGTCACAAAATCATGGGAAAAAAAATTGATAATAATTTTTAAAATATTAATTTTATATTTTATAATATTTTTTAAATAATTTACAACGTCTACTATTGTATTGATCAAAATCAATTAAATTTATATGAATTTCACAAATTAATTAGAAGAAAAATCAAATGAAACTCTTTTATTTTTAATCGGATGGGCCGGGTATATAAATTAAAGTTGACACATGCAGCATAAAGAAGGAAAAGATAATCAATCCTATCCCAGTAAATTAGTACAGTAATAAGAAGAAAAAGATCCACAAACAAGAGAATTACAAATTAAAATGATACCAGAGAGCTGTAACGTACATACAATAAATCTCCAAATTATGCTCATCGATCCTTCATCACAATTCACAAACAACTAGTGGATTAATCAAACAGGAAAAAAATATCTAAGTTAAAATAAAAATTAAAGACAAAAGAATACATAAATAATTGTTTTAATCTATACCAAATTTAAATGAAAAGAAAATAAGACCATGCATGACCATTATTTGTAAGCAAGAAGTGCAACTGATCCAAGCAATGCTAGCACGGCTAGGCTACTCCCATGCATGAAAGCACCCGAGTCCGGGGTGGAGGTCACCGGTGGCTTACCGATAGAGGATGATGGTCCCCTGGGTCCCAGTGACGGTGACACTCCCGGAGCTATTGGTGCCGGTGGTGAAGTGATGGATGGACCTGGGCTTATGGTTGGTGGGGTGATTAAAATAGGTGGAGATGCCAATGGAGAAGGGGTCAGCGTAGGTGTTGGTGTTGAAATCGTTGGAGGAGGGGCCACCGTTGGTGAAGGGGTTGGAACCACCGGAGACGGTGGTGCCGCCGTTGGTGGAGGAGTTGCAACCACAGGAGACGGTGGTGCCGCCGTGGTGGGTGGCAGGGATGGAGCTTGACCGGAAGATAAAGCCACAAAAGTGAGAGATAAGGTTAGCACGAGCATGGCACGCGAAAGAGCCATGAGTGTGTGATGAGTATAGTAAGAACTTAGGCTAAGGTGAAATCTTTTTTCAGAGGAAATTTGTAAGGGATATGAATGGGTGTTGAGTTTGATATTGATATATATAAAGGCTAGAGGGGAGCGCTTGCGCTTTGGAGGGTTATCTTCTTATGATCACTAACGGATGCTTGGAATTCCGATGCACTCGAGCATTTGGTGGCCACGTCTAGTTAGAGTAATTGATAAAATAGTCGTTAAGCACTACTCTCTCCCTCATGTAATAAATGACATTTTAGAGTTGTGTATAAAAATTAAGATACTCCATTAATTATATAACATTAAATATATTATTAATTATTTATAATATTATTAAATTATCATATTTATCTCATTCTCTTTTTGTCTATAACATTTTTTCATGAAAAGTAATTTTAGAAAGATTGTAATTAATTTTACTAAATTATATAAAATGTCAAATAATTTGAAAAAAATAAATTTTTTCAAAACGTCATATATTATGGGACGAAGAGAATACTTACTAGACATTCAATTGGGACAACAATCTAACAATCTTCTAATTAATCCGCCTCTCGTCGAGTTTTATTTGTTCTAACTGATTTTTGTGCATGGTTAAATTGATCATATTTAAAATTAATAAACATTATTCTTAAGTTTCTTAAATATAAATACGAAATTATTGCTGAAAAGAAAGTAGTATATCAATTACATTATCAAAGTCAACCTATTTGATTTCAAAATTTATAATATACTTGTTTAATTATTAATTATAAAATTGGTTAATTTGACCAAATAGGACAAGTAAAGTAAGAGAGAGAGAGAGATATATATATATATATATAGTATATTTGTTATATTTAAAATGATCCTTATATAATACTCTCTCTGTTTCAAAGTATATAATCAAGTTTGATTTTTTAAAATTATACTTTAAAATTAATATAATTTATTTAACTTTTAAAAATAATAAATTTCAGTAACTAATACTAATATATAGATAATTTTAAATTTTATAATTATATTATCTAACTTAAATTAATAATTATTAGTTTTATACTACTTTGAAATTGAAGAACTATTTCGAAACTTCATATAATTGTAATTGTTTGTGAGCGTGAGTAAAGGATATATTGAGGGAATTAACATTTCCACCAATAAAAGTAAAAGCGATATCAATTCCCTATACTAATCATGAATTCAGTGTCCTGTATAATTTATGAGATTTAGGTTGTGTTTGATAAACCTGAGAATTAAGATCTGAATGATTATGATGTCTTAATAAATTAGATCATCTGAATAGTTATGAGGTCTGAATCTAAAAAATTGTTTGATAACTTAAAAATAAGTTGTCTCTTAATGACACTATTTTACCATTTTAAAGGGTAAAATTTTATTTAATAATTTTAAATATTCAATTTAATAAAAATAAGTGCATAATATTGTTGAATATATTTATATAAAAAAAGTATAAAAAAATTCATTAAGAGGTACCTCTTAATTATTAAGATTTCATTTTACATCTTTATGATTAAGAGGCATTCGAGAGGTAATGAGAAAAATAAACAAACAAAGATCATGCCTAAAAAGTACGTAAGCGAGCCAACACAGTTCGGGCTCGATTCGGACTCGACTCGGGCTCTCGACTCAAAAAAACTAGCGAGACTCTTGATTCGTTAATAATATGATCCAAATCGAGCATTAAAATAGTTCGAATAAAAATATGAGTAGAATCAAACGAGGTTATACTTTACTGCTTTAAGATTCAAACTACCGAATTTTTATTGTGATTCGATACATACTTGGTTAATACATATTCGATTAGATGTTTGATACATTCTCTTATAATATATACAAATTTAAATCAAATTAGGATAATTAGTTATTATTTTGTTTTGTTTTTAATTTTAATTGTGATTTTATATATGTAAAGTGTAATAATAAATATATTTTCTCATTTTTAAGTAAAATAACAAATTCAATTTATAATTATATTTATTATAAAATTAGTTATTATGTGGAGCCTCGAATTCGAGCTTGAATTTGAAGCTTGCGAGTAGTTTGAATAAATATTCGAGTCGAGTCGGATCGAATTCGAGTAATAACTATTCGAGTCAAGTCGAATCTGAGTAGGATTTCTCAAATATAATTCAATTGAAATTAATTTGAGTCTTAATTTATCATTTCGAGTCGAAATCGAAAGAACTCTCTCATTTCATCTCGGTTTGATTTCGCTTACACCCTTAATCATGCCTCTTAGCGAATAAGAGACGATACATTAAAAGACAATTAGATGTAAACAAACAACACCAATGTCACAAAACAAGTTGTCTCTCTCTTTATACAAAAAAAAAAATAATGAGAATTTTATGTCTCAAGTAGTAGAGAATTTAATAATCTCCCGTGAAGAAATAAAAGCAGAAAAGGTTGCAACAATTGGGCCACTTTTAATCGACTTGTAAATTCAAAGTCTTGTTTGATTATTAGCTGACCCCGTATACCACTTATTTAAGTGTATATATATACTCCCTCCTTCTTTAATTATTTGAAATTTGTTTAAATCTAAGAGAATTAATAATAATTTTTTTAAAATTATCCCTCATTACTCTACCTATTTTTTGATATTTTAAACTCTTTCTCTCTTATTATCCCAACAAAATTCTTCTTATCCCAACAAAAGATTTAATGGTATTATAGACAATTGAGTACTATATTTAATGATTTCTAATCATTATCTTAATTCTTATATATAGTACACTCTAAAACGTTAAATAATTAGGGACGGAGGAGTATATATATATATATATATATATATATATATATATATATATATATATATATATATATATATATTGTATTTGTGCTTCTATATGTATTCTTCCACCAAATCGTTAGTGACATTTATTATACATACTTCATAAAGTCAGAAATATTCTCATTGTATTCAAGTGATAACCCATTCTTAAGACACCAATATAAACGCTATTTTTTTAATTTTTTGTACTATAAATATAGTCTATTTTTGGTTGACAACTTTTGAAGGATAAACACACTTAAAATTTTTATTTATTTTATAAATATATTTTTTAAATGTAACTTACACACGATATACTCATTTCAAAAGCTATAAATTAACTGTCTAAACGTATTAAATCAAACATGACTATAAAGAAAAACTGAATTACAGCAAATCCTAATTAGAGATATCATAGTATGGTAGCTCATTCGGGTTGGGGACGGTCCGGTGGTCTTATTGACCGGTACCGTCCGGTACCTTTGTTTTGTTTTGTTTTTTTGTTTTTTTAATCACAATTATGAGAATAATAAAAAAAATAGTAGACCAAGTTTGAACAAAATCGTAAAAGAAAGTATATTTTTATTGAAAAAACATCAGAATCATTTACGATATTTTTTCAATAAAAAATATACTTTCTTTTATAGATTTTTGTTCAAACTTGGTTTACTATTTTTTTTTATTATTCTCATAATTGTGGTTAAAAAATAAAAAATAAAAAAAACAAAGGTACTGAACGGTACCGGTTAATAACAGTACCGGACGCCCCCTCGATCTAGCTCATAACCTTAAAACAAACCACAACATAAGGATGACCCAAGTACTGGCCTTTAATAAGGGTGACTCCGAAAACACTCAACTATTGTCAACCTTTTCAGTGCCATGAGGTCCAGGCAGGAACCCCACATTGTGATAGGGAATAAATGCCAACTGGAACAAGTGAGATAAAGAAAAAGGCACCACCAGGAATGAAGAACCCTCTAGAACAAGAACATGAACATGAACATGATTTTTATATCTTGAAGATATTTTTACATTTTCCAAGAAGGGAGGATGAAACTCCAATCCTAGCCAATTCCAGCCGAATTAAGATACTCCCCATTTCAAATGAGTCTCTATTTTATGGTCAAGATCTATTTAAAATGTGTAAAAATGTGATATAGTGATGAGAGAGAGATAATGATGAAGAATATACAAATATTGGAAACTCTCCATTTCTTTTGAAATGGAGAAGATCCTAGCCCATGCCATACATGGAGGGGTGGTCATTTAACCCAAGTGGGTTAAGATTATGATATATTATTAAAAAAAAGAATAATTTTATTCGATATAAATATATTTATTTTAACACCATTGGTGTATGTATATGTGTGTCTTTGACAAGAAAATTGTTCTACCTGTCCGTGTAAAAGGACTCTTCCAGGATGTGATTAGGAAAGTAAATTATGTTCCGTGAGGCTACTATAGTCATTTTACACCAAAAATGGGCTGGTTTGGTTTGGGGTTAAGGAGTGGCAGCGATAAGGAAAAGGACGCCCTCATAGTCATTCATTCATTTCCTCTCTCCCATATCCCATTCATGACCGGTCAGTCTCTTTTGTATATCTCCATCTTTATACTCAAATTCAACTTTCTTGTGTTTCTGGTTGTATATTCATGCATTGAATTTGTCACTAGACAGCGCTCATAATGAACGGTGGACGGTGGTCGCCGGTCGGTATATATATCGGAGAGAAAAGCCAATATATTATAGTAGTATATGCATGCTATGGTTTGGTTTGCTGCAGTTGGGAGCTTGCAGCAAATTGCACGTATATAGAAAATTATAAAGTTGCACTGCACGGGTTTAATAGGAGGGGATGGGGATCTTGTTGAAGGATAAAGCAAAACTTTGTTCCCTGAATATATAATGAATGTTGGCACATATTCTTTATCAGCATATTGAGCAAAATTAATGGCCTAATGCTAAGTATTGGACAGCTAATTATACTTGTACCTTACAGGTAGGTACTGCATGCGTAGCCATACATATGCATGTAAACAAATGCTTTGTTTTCAAAGCTTATACATCTGTTTCATTTGCAACACATATAACTTATAAGCGCTACATGTGCATGCAAACAAATGCTTTGCTTTCCAAATTTATGCGAAATCCGAAAACAGATATGTCTGTTTCATTCACCGTCAAAAAATAGCTGCTTATCCTCTTAAAACAGAAATCACAGTAAAGACGAGGAAGATGGTTGTTGTGGTGGGTACAGTTGCCAACAAAATCTTGTGTTTTTTGGGTCCATCCGGATATAATTTGGTAGAAAGGAATGAACAATTTTGAGGAAGAAAAATGAAAGGGATAAAGGGATCAGAAAGGGGGATGAGAAATGTTACTGAAGCATGTTATTTAGAGGATCTTCAATACCAAACATAAACAAAAACAGTATCATTTCAAGCAATGATTAATATTTGTTTAGGGAACTTAAATTTGATAGCCCACCTGACCATAAAAGCTCTACATAAATGCTTATCAGCTCCTCTATATTACAAGATGCTCTAACAATAATGTAACTACTTAATTCAAGCTTCAATCCCCACCAAAAATTTACAAATGTAAACATTTCTATATGTTGGTTAAAATTATCATCTTACCACTTGCATGTGTAGCATTTGCTTTTAATTTCTCGTTACCATGTAGTTCTAATGCTGTATGTGTTAATCACCTTCGCTCACTTAGAAGCGGTTGAGACGCAGCAGCTGCAAAAAGAAAATATCCTTTCAGTAACTCCACCAATTTAATTGTGAGAAAATCTAAGACTAAACTCTCAAACTTCAAACTAGACGCTGAGGGAGTGTCAATTACAAAATTGAAAGTGAAATAGATTAATGAGAAACCCATAAGAAATGGCGAAGATGGCTAAAAGTAACCGAGTAAGCAGCTAAACAGAAACTTCAAAATCTACACACATGCTGGCAATGTAAAAATGAATATCAATGGACTGTGATAAGTTGTATGGTCAAAACCATTGTCCGCATTCAAAAGTGATGAACGATGAACATGAATCCTTCTCCATTCTAGAAAATATTCATCATCCCACCAGCAGAAGTCACATCTCTCTTCTATACAACAATGAATATGTATTTTCATGAATTGATATTATCCTAAACTAACAAATGTTAGTCAATAGAACCAGAATAAGATGTACGAATTGTAATTCATCTTCTTGTTTTGTCTTTCCACCCTTTTTATATTCATAGCAGTGCTTATCTTCTACAAAAGCTTTACTTGACTTTTAATATATAGAGATGAATTACTAGAAGACGTCCCCCCTACAAATATAAGTTGCCGCATTGAAATTAGAAACTTCCAATCCATATGAACTCCTTTAGCGTTCAACAAATGACAAATCCCTCATGTTCTTGGCAGTACTAATCAGTAATAACTTTTATTGCCCCAAACATGCCAAGATTGGCACTGATGGTGCATAAATGCAATAAGTTTTTTTTTTAAAGGATCAATAGGGTATTAATGCTCCTTTTTATTTCAAACACTTGTGCAGACTGACACATGGTCCTATACATTAATCTCTCCACTATTCAGCTCAAAATTTCAGTGGAAAGTATGAACATGAACATTTGTTTGGTATAAATACCTGTGCATAAACCAGACCATGCCAAACAGATTTGCACTTCATATCGTAAAATGTTGTTTCAAATGAGTCAAAAACGAAATTTCAAACTACAAAGGTATACTTTAAATTTACAACCTACAAGAAGTCACTCTAACAAGATGATGGGTATCCATGTATATAAATGGTTGTTTCAGAAAAAAGTTAATCAAATAACAGTAATAATTTCCTACCACTAAGCAGGAATCACCAGGCATCAATCACAGATGGTTCCGTTCAAGAAAAAAAATGGTAGCTGTCATCTACACAGTAGGTGTTGGTGTACAGCAAAAGTACACCAGTATTTAACTCTTATTCATAAAAATTCACAAACGTTCTAAAAACCAATATCCAAACCACAAGATTGGTTACAAAAAACAAAAATACCAACCAAACAGGGTCAGATTTCCGATGGCTACACTCTCCGATGATGGACTTTCACTTCAAACCAAATATGCAATGGGAAAGTAACTTGACTGATGCCATGGGATCTCAAATTACATGCACGTGTTCGGACAGTTAAAAACCTGCGTTTTTTACTTTTTCGTTTTCTCTTTTTGCTGTATTTTTTAAACAGCAAATACACACCATGCCACTCGCAAACAATTAAACACATAGACAGAGAGACAAAATAAGTAATAGAAAAATAGCAATAAACTACCTCCAAAATCGTGCTGCCCAGAAACTATTACTTTCTGTCTTCTGTCTGCAAATTCATTTATGACCAAACGAGATAAGAGAAGACCGGCAATGAAAGCACCAAGAATCAGCATTCCAAAAACAAAATTCCATCCCTTTGTAGACAGAAACCCAGTCAGAAGAGGACCCAGAGCAGCGCCAAGGGATCCAGTACCATCAATAATTGCAGTCACTGTTGCAAGAGCTCGAGAATCGCCTCTGACAGAGCTATGTGTACCAAGATCCGCAGAGACTGCAGTTGTGATAAGTGCATAGGGCCCATTGACGAATAAGCCAGCAGTTATCATTAGTAGAATGTTAACAGTTTGTGAAATGTTCCCATACATGCGGTACAGAAGTATAGAAGGAATTGCTGCATACATGAAGCTGGCTGCTGTAGTAGCCCGTGCCTTGAGTTTGTCGGATATGTAACCAGCTAGAATTCCCCCAACAATCCCACCTACATCGAACAGCGTCGAAAGATTCCCGGCGGATTTCACCGACATATACTCTCCACCAATAGCTGCAAACTCATGAAAGGAGACAACATGAGAGATTAGAATGCAACCACTCCGAAGATCAAATAAATATTAAAGAATCTCCAGTATAGAGTTCTTTTTTCTACCATCCAAGTATGTAAAATCTATAACATGCATAAAGATCAAAATTAAGATTATAGTAAGTTCTGAAGGACACCAACAATAAATTAAAAAATAAGTTAGATAACCTTAACTTTGTAAAAAATTATCATCTAGAAACAAGATTCGAAGAAGACTGCATGCATGAAGTAGGACAGACTAATTCAATTGCCTAATTTTTAGTTTTAAATAACTTTAAGAGAGGTTGGGGGTGGGAATTGGGTTAACTTTAAAAATATCAGGCAGCTAAAGCAGGAGGGGAAGGCATTTCTGATCCAGAACTTAGAACAGGTATTTGATAAACATTAACGCGTATCACAATGGTTGTTCACTCAAGCTTAAGTAAGCACAATGGGTGGTTGATTCAAGGTTTTTCTTGTGCTTACTCAATACTCATATGGGCCAGAATTGAAGAATAGGTTGTTGATTCAAGCTTAGGTAAGCACGCTCGTTCTCTAAATCTCATCTTTCAAGAGAACTCTTACACTATCTTCTCTAGTAAGCTGTCCCTTGGAGTTTTTAAAATCGTCAAAACAATGATTGTATTGATTAAATCTGCCTACTAGAGACAAATAAAAGTAAAAATCCTGCTATAAATTGGACAAAGTGATATGATGTGTGGGAAGAGGAAGAATACAAAAACAATTGAATGGGTATTGCTGTAAACTAAAGGATATGTATTATGTTCTGGAATGTGAATACTGGTAAATGGCTAGATTTAAACTTTTAGGGAACTCTAGGAGAGACTTAACAGAGTTTCAATTGAAATATTCTATTTTCATGCCGAATATACGCATTGGCATAAGAGGAGGTTCTATTTTAAAATGAAGGTCACTTCAGTTCACTGCTAAGCAGTTTGCCATGATATGAATTTAGATGGCACTTGTTCCAATGAAAATCTTCTGCCCCCCTATATGCCAGCAATATTTAGGATATACCATTACATGCTTAGTAACTTGCCAAGATTTGTTAGCATTACGTTAGCAGTACGAAGTTCATTAGAAAATAGAAATGGTACAGTTTCATCACCCATAGACCAAAATGAAGATGGTACAAGCCGAACTAAAATCAGATTCTAATTCAGACCATTACAGAATATTCATAGCTCTCCTACATAGACTATTTAGCAGCAAAAGGTGGATACACTAATAAATACCTGTATGACTTAGATAGAATGGTAGCCAGTATAGAAATGTGTAAGCCACCAGCTTTGAGAAGAACAGGCATAATGCAAATGGAATAACTCCAGGGATTACACAAGCTTCAAAAAGTCCAACACTCCGCCTACTTCCTGACCCAGCTTGAGGGACAGTATTCTCTTTGGCTTCCACCATAGCTCCTTTCTGTATTTGAGCTTCTTCATCTATAGACACTGTTGCTTCGTTCTCACCAGAATCATTTGGGCATGGAAAACCAACATCTTCAGGATAAGCAGTCAAGAACAAGTATACAATTACACCTACAAGAAAGATAAAAGCACCTGGAACAATAAAAGACCAACCCCACCCATAGTCCAAAACACTAGCAGCAAGAAGGGAACCGCTAATATTCCCAACAGATGTATGAGCATTCCAAATACCCATTATGAGTCCTCTCTTTCTTTTGTCAAACCAATTACCAATAACAGCGACAACCGAAGGCCAACCCGTTGCCTGAAACAACCCTGCAACCATTTGCATAGCTAGAAAAAACCCGAACACGTGAACATTCCAAAAATAACCCATCCCAAAAAGCCCAACAAATAAGCCACTACCAATCATCCCAATAGTCAAAAACAACCGAAGATCCAACTTATCCCCCAAATGGCCTGCAACATACATTCCCATGGAATAACATGCAAGAAATGCAACATCAATCTCACCTAATTTCCATGTTCCATCTTCACCATTAAAAGGAACCCAACCCTTGCTTGTAAATACAGGCACATTGTTGCCCTTCATTTCCCTCCTACTGAAAACATTACCAATTGGCCATGGATACAAATTAGACTTCCTTTTAGGGTCTGGATCCAAAACACTCTTGACAATGCTGCTAGGTTTTCGAGAAGCATGATAAGAAGTATATGCTATGAATGTAACTAACAAAACCACGTATCTATATGTTTGTATGCTCCAATCTTTGCCTCTAATGCTTCTTATAATTAAAATTCCAGGTGGAGTTCCCCTCTTTGTATTAACACCGCGAGACATTTTTACAAACAGGAGAAATGCAAACCCTTAAGCACAAGATTAGCAACTTTCTTCCACCAAAATTTACCAAGATCCTTATTTATTGAGCATATGAATTGAACAACGTGGATTCACCAAATTCCGGTGCGCTTTTAGATCGAATTCGTGAAACTGCTGTGATTTTAGAGAGAAACAAGGAATGCATGATCAGAGATAGAGAAGAGTTAGAGCCTCAGAGGGCGAGCGAAGGTGGCGGGAGTGACAACTAATGACCTCTAAACTGCATGCCCACGTGGTAGAACGGTTTGAAATTCTTAGATTATGTTTGTTTACGGGATAAAATTATTAATTATAAATGTTTTGTTTATTTTTAAATAAAAATTAAAATTATTAATTTTTAAATTATAAAATAATTTAATAATCTTAATATTATAATTATAATTTTGAAATTAGTAATACAAACGCATAATCCCATTAATCATATGAATTAAATTCTAACAAACAAACATATTCTTAGTATCTTGTGCTTAGGCGCCACGTAAATGTTTTGTTGGAGTAACGACCATGATCGTCAAGGCGGCCACGTAGGATGTGAGGCGGTCAGTCTGTCACTTCCCCAAGTTGGCGCCAGTGGGTAGATTTTGTTTGTCCCTTATTCTCCTCCATTTTAGGGCCTTATCTAGCAAACGTCTTATGTGTAAGATCATTTGTCTCCAAATTCCTTTCATTTATTGTTAATATCAAACTTTAAATCTGTATAATTGTCTCTCTTATTTAACATTAATTAATTTTAAAATTAAATAAAAAGACATGTGTCAAGATTTAAGTGGAGGAACACAAAAGAGACAGAGAATTTGGGGACAGAGAATCTGCTCTCGTAAATACGTGGGTAAAACAATTTTTTTAAAGGAGAAAAAAAATTAAGATAAAATTGATAAAATAATAATATAATTAAATTTATAAAAACAAAAAAAAATAGTGTGAAATAATTACATTGTTAACGTGAGCGATTTAGAAAATCCACTTTATAGTATAAATTTTTATTTTTTAAACTCCGCAAGAATTTCTCTTATGTGTCATCAATAGTTATGAGAAGATTAAAAGTATCGGTTAAGTTATATAGTAATCCCTGAGTCTAAGAATTAAAAATAAAAAGCTGGAGAGATTAATTTTCCTATTATTATTTGTAAAAATAAAAAAATGAGTTTGAGAGAAGTGACCAGGTGAAAACTTTGAATGAATTTATTATTCATTTTAATACTTTCTCAAATTTTATTTTATTAAAAAATAGTTTTCAAATTTGTAATTTTGTATAGGAAAAAAGATGAATTCGTTTTGGACGATTTCTGTAGTCTTGATTTACGTAAGCTTTATTTAGGACTACATGACTATTATTGTTTAAGTGCACATATACACAATTTAAATAGATAATTGCATACCTCATATTTATACAATATTAATATATTATTAGTATTTATGACACACGTTATGTGTGTAATTAAAAAGTATAATTTTATATAAAAATTGTAAAATGTGCGTGAGAAATTTTAGAAATAGAAAATGGGAAAAATATAGTAAGTTACATGTGAGTATTTGACAGAGTTGATGAAGGCAGTTTTCTTTGGCCTTTTCCCTTTATAAAAAAAAATGCAAGTATTATTTTGAAGCGGAAGTAATTTATTCAAAACAATAAAATAAAATGGTAGCACAAAAATTATAGTATATGTGACGCTCCCAAAATAGGTATACAACACTCATTTTGAGTCGTCAAAATACATAGTACAGAAATAACTACAACTTTATTATTACAACATAAAAACTGTAAGTTTAAATACAAATATTGTCATCTAGACAATATCCACACTCAAATAAGTCCTCATTACAATTATTGATACACTATTTTATAGAATAGTGAGGACTACTAGAACCACTTCTGAACCATCATTCCACACCTCACTAAGATTTCGCTACATTCTCACCTCCTTGAGGAAGAAAAATGGAACAACAAGGAAAAGGGTGAAATCAACTAATGATAAAGAAAGAATATTATGACTAAGATAACATAGAACAAATTATCGTTAGTCTTCAATGGAAAAAATCTAATAGAATACAATAGACAAATGGCTTTTAAATCAATCTTCGCAATGAAATAATAATTCATTAGAAGAGTTAAGTAGAGAATGCAAACTACTATCTTCTATATATGAATTTAAAAGTTCGTCGTCGATATTTTATCCTCATAACATCAATCAACATATATCCTGAATTAAATATTCATCTTTGCACTACAGTGCCAAAGATATTCATCACCGGCCATGTTCATCTAAACACTGCTCATCTTCGCACTACTGGTACCAAAGATATTTATCGAAACTTATTCATCTTCATGACTACTGCCAAAAGATATTCAATAATATCATCATTTAGGACCGAGGATGATGAAAAATATTTTAAAAGAAAACGAATCCAAAGGAAACAAAAGAATAAATATTAAGGATTCGTATTTCAAATTTATTCCATGTCCAAAAATACCTCATAAATAATCATAGTGGAGTAAAATTCAAGAATGATCAAAACATGGATCTGATACAATCAAAGCTAGTATTCGAATAGATATTTTGATAAAAAGAAAAAAAATATTTTTCTAAATTGAATAATGTCAGATTAAGTGAATAGTCTTAGTATCACGTGAATAAGTAATCTCGACACTAAAAGATAGAAATTTCACAAAAAGATCATCATGCTTAATGAATAAGACTTCATGAATAGTAACTCTTAATAACTCGTGAATAAGAATAACTCATGAATAAAGTAATCCCGACATGAAAAAGTTTTAAATTTGATAAAAAGTTCTAACCAATATTTCAATTATAATGATATTGAAGAAATAATATCATTTTGAATAAAATAACATCCCTTACCTTAGCTAGAATAGATCTTACGGTTGGAATATCGGATATAGTCTTTGAAGGAACTTGCAGACCAGATATGTAACACTCAAAGTATAAAAATACTCACAAAATCGCCGATATTATAGAGAGAAAAATCAGATTTTCTAATGTGATTTTAATTCTAACCCAAAGACCTTATTTATGTAAAAAATCTTAGAATACCAAAAAGCGAAAATTGAATATAATAATAATATATATAACCAAATTTCTTACGCCCACTCATAGATCTGAAATCAGCCATTTACATCACATGCAAGACCCAAATGTATGATCAAAACGTTTTGTAATTATAAATATTTAAAACTTTCAAAATCAATTATTTGAACCATTGAACTTCAATAATTCATAATAAATAGCTCTTTCATCAGAAAATTCGAATCTCGCGAATTTTTATAGGAAATTCAATTCTCTACAACTTTGCGAAGAAAGTTTTCCAAATTCCAAATGTAAATTGATCGAAATCCACAAACTGGACGATTTTACTGTTATAATCAAATTTCATCCGAGAAATGGGTCCACCAACATGTTTAACATGTTTTTTAGATTTTTAATGCAACAAAAAATACTCCTCCTCATTTACTCATATATCCCACATTCATTGTAAAAATATCATCATTATTATATTATAATAATATAATAAAATATTATATTATCGAGAAAAGATAAAATATCGATTTTTTAACAATTGTCACTTTAAAAATTTTCTCCATCTATATCCACATAAAATTAATATTTTTCTTATCATATAAATCAATAATTAATTATTTACAAATAATATTTGAGAATCACATCTTGGCAACTGTGTCCTTCGAAGAAGAGAACTTTCTGATAAGAATTTCTCCTTACTTGGCGCAATTGATTAGGTGACCAAACCTCTCCTTAAAGCGAGCTTTTCTGACATTGCCAATAATATTTTCTAATAATATTATTCGATAATATGAATTATTGCTTAGATAATGGAAAATACCGTGTAGTGACAATTATTGAAACAACGGTAATATAAAATATCAACGCAAAGAATTATTGAATCAATAAAATAAAATCTTTGAATAAGAATTACTTTGTAATAATTATTGAGTAGTGCTTTCTTTACGTAAGAATCAATAATTGGTGCAATACCGGTATGTCTTCTTGTGCAACAACGCCAGACATCGTGTTTTTAACCACTAATTATTCCAACAAGATAATTTGAATAACAAGCTACCAAGTTATTTATAAACAACTTATACTTGTGCGTTTTCTTCATCTAATCGCTTTTACGTTATGGGCCCACAAAAGATCAGCTACCGTCAGTAGATACGAATATTTCCCGACAACAAGAATATTCCACGACCAAACGAATATTCCCCGACAACAATGAATATTTTATAACCACCTGCTTATTTAAAAATATTTGCGCATTTTACCCATAACTAACCACGTTAATCAATTCAATCCTTACTATTTTAAAATAATAAATAAAAAAAATTTAAATTTTATTTATTAATAATTCGGGGTCTTACGGTATATAGTAAAATTCAAAGTAGTAGAATGGTACTATTAGTTGTTTGATCATGTCTGTGAGTCTCTGTCTCATTTCTAAATGAGACATTTTACGTATTAAGATAAAAATTTATGGACTTCTATTATTAGCCGATACATGCAATGATATATATTTTATAAAATAATAATACTAAGCTATAAAAAACCAATTACTAGCTAGTCTATGAACGAGTTTGGATTGATGGAACGTGATTTAGGGAGGTTGCATGTTTTATGGGAGTATATATAGTATAGCATTAGGCAAAAGACAATTCAAAATGAACTAACATGCATGTTTTTGTTGCGGTACGACCTGTGGCGAACCCAAAAAATAATATAAGTGAGGGCAAAATTATTATCAAGTTATAAATATTTTGGCGGAGGGGTTTAGGGACAACGGTTCCGAGCTAATTTTTTTAATACTTTATACTTTCGAATATATATATATATATATATATTACAATAAAAATATAATGCATAATAATATATGGTATATATACATTATATTGACTCATAATAAACTTTTTTAATCACAATTGTTCATAAGTAAGTAATTCATTATTTATTTTTAAAAGTAATATAAATTAGATTATTACTTAGTTTAAAATATTATAGAGAGATACATATATTGAGAGGATATGAGTCATATGTGGTTAAAATTTGAATAACAATTTCAGTGTAAAAAGAGTGAGTGCAAATTGCTTTGAAACGGGAAAGTGTAATACCCAATTTTAGTAGGTGCAAATTGACTCTTCTGACCCTCAAAAAAAATCTATTTATCATATATTAAAAAAAAAAATCCAGTGCTGGCTAAAAATTGGCTTTGCCCCTGGGTATAACTATTTTCCGTTTTCAAATAGTATTTTTTTTGGAACGTAACTTAACAATAAATGGGCAAAGGTGCAAAAAAATCCCTAATGTTTACACGGATGTCCCACTTCCACCCTAAACTAATTTTTTTTTTAAAAGTACCCTTAACATTACATTTTTGGGTCGCTTCTGCCCCTGCCGTTAAGAAAAGACAAACGGCGTTAAAATTTGATGACGTGGCATGCTTAAATATAATAAAAATTTTAAATAAAATAATATATATCATTTAATCAAAACAAAAAATACTAAAATTCAAAATAAAAAAAGCATAACATATTTACATCATTTAATTAAAATACTAAAATTCAAAACATAACATATTTACATCTAAAATACTAAAAAAAATAAATTTAAAAAATACTAAAATACTAACATTCTGTTTTTTTAAAAAATTCTATTTTTTTAAAAAAGTCTGTTTTTTAAAAAATTCTATTATACTAAAATTCTATTTTCTTTTAAAAAAACTGCTTTAAAAAAAGTTCTGTTTTTTAAAAAATTTGTTTTTTAAAAATTCTGTTTTTAAAAAAAAAGCTGTTTTTAAAAATTCTATTTTTTTTTTAAAACTGCTTTTAAAAAGTTCTGTTTTTTTTTAAATTCTGTTTTAAAAATTCTGTTTTTTTTAAAAAAGCTGTTTTTAAAAAAATCTATTTTTTTAAAAAACTACTTTTAAAAAGTTCCGTTTTTTAAAAAATTCTATTTTTAAAAAAAATTATTTTTAAAAATTGTTTTTTTTAAAAAGAAGCTGTTTTAAAAATTCTGTTTTTTTTAAAAAATCTGCTTTTAAAAGTCTATTTTTTTAAAAATCTGTTTTTAAAAAATTCTGTTTTTTTTAAAAAGCTGTTTTTAAAAAAATTCTATTTTTTTTAAAAAAAACTGCTTTTTAAAAAGTTCCGTTTTTTAAAAAATTTGCATTAATATAAAAAATGCAAAGCGGCCAAAAATATAACGTTAAAGTCTTTTGGAAAAAAAATTAATTTAAGGTGAAAGTGAGACATCCGTATAAACATCAGGAGTTTTTTTGCACCTTTGCCCAACAATAAATTGGTGAATGTGGTCATCAAGCTGTTCAAGGTTATACTGGTATAAAAAAATAACATCTTAACAGAATAAAGTTATCGTGCCGGAGTGGTTATCGGGCATGACTAGAAATCATGTGGGCTCGTCCCGCGAAGGTTCTCGAATCCTGACGACCACGTTTTTTGTTGCCGTCATTCTTATTCCAGTAAAAACTTTCTTTTATATCATCCCCACCATGAATATATATATATATATATATATATATTCTTTTGGTTGTTGAAGGATGCTGTAATTGGCTATTAATTAAGGCTAAAGCAGATTACTAGTAGTTTTAATTAACAGCAGCCAGTTCAAAGGGTGGTAAAACCTTCAGTCCGATCGAGGATATAGGTATTTTGTAATTGTTGGTAAGTAAAGATGCATCAGCATGACAGCATGTGTACTGTGAAGGAATTTGTACATGAAGAGGGACATGAGTTGCAGGCTTGTAGCATTTTACATGAGTTGCAGGCTTGTAGCATTTCTTTTATATATAGGGTTTGTCTTTTGTCCTGCGGGCTTGGGGCAGGCAGAAGGAGAAAGATTCTACTAGTAAAAATTACTCCAGTTGTCAAACCAAAGTTGTGGTGGATTGTAGGACATTCAAGACAAGGCTATCACGGAAATTTGGCAAGCTCCAACAGCTAGCAACCGACACAAGTTAGTTTGACCGATGGCCTTCCCGAATACTACAGGAAGATATATAGAGTTGCCTCTGAATAGTGAATACAAATGCATGTGTAGTGTTCTTACATTTAACTTTGATTTTAGTTAATTTACCTGGTTCAGCAGATATATACATACAATATTTAATTGTTAAAAAAATAAAATTAATCTTAGGGGGGTGTATTCAATTAGGATTTTTAAAGACTTTTTTTAAGTGACATACTTTTGTAGAATTTGTGGGATTTTAATGATTTTCAAAGATTTTAAAGACTCTTTTAAAATGACTTTTATAGACTCTATGAAATAAGTAACAGACTTTTATAAACTTTTTATCAAGAGTGTGATAGACTTTTGTATACTTCTAATATATCTTGCAACTTATATTAATTGTTAATTAGCCCATGTGTACAACATCTCTCTCTTTTTTCATGAATTAGAGTAAATCTCATTATATTATTGTGGCATGAGATTTTATATATGTTGAAAGCGTTTATATTATTCTACTCATTTCATAATACATTTAGATACTCGGATACCAATAAAACTTTAGAAACTACAGACGCAATACAAAAATTAAGCTCAATTTTCATTGAGCTATATATACTTTATGCATATGCGTACGCTTTTTAGTAGGAATACCAAACTCTGTTTTTCACAAAATAATATGACAATGAAAATCTATATGATCAAAAGTTGCAAAACTTCATACATGTGAGTAAACCACTAACAAGTAACATTAGCATACTAGTCCTCCATTCATTAGCATTCTCTCATTACCGACCATTGTTATTATTATGATCGACGTTTCTCCACATGTCAGAAGCTATACTAGTCCTCCATTCATTAGCATTCTCTCGTTGTTGCTCTTGAGTTTCAAAAACTTGTTCCAAATTATCTCCTTGATTGAGTGGTAACGATGAAGATAGTGAAGACTCGTTCTTTAAGTATCTATGATTCGGATGGGACTACCAACAAAAAAAGAACTCCATTAATCACAGTGTAAATAATATAAACATATAAAATAGAGTTGTTAATGATAATTATTTTAAAAAATACTAGAAGCTTACCGTGAAGTAATCTTCCCACACTTCATCCCTAGTAGTGAACTTTTTATTGATTGGATCCCACCCAAACCCAGAGCTATTACGAAAAAGCTCCACAAAATTGCCATAACGATTCTTAAACCATTTCAGTCGACTTATGTGACGCCCCCAAAATTAGGTATACGTCACCCATCTTGGGTCGCCACTTACATGGTACATAAATTCAAATACAACTTACTAACATAACTGCGTGTATAAATAATACGACATAAATCGTGAGTTTGAATACAAATATTGTCTAGATATTATACAAACTCAAAAGGAGTCCTCATTACAACTATTATCACACTATTTCACGTAATAGTGAGGACTACTAATGCTATCCTCTCGGACCATTACTCGTTCCCCGACTGTCCCAACCTATGTTCTCATTTCACGAAGAGAACGATGAAAGAAAGGGTGAGCTCAACTAGCCCAAGAAGAAATATTATGACTAAGATAATGCGTAATAAATTATCATTAGCCTTCAACAAAGTGTTAAACCGATAAAATACAATAGACAACCAGCTTAATCTGCGGTGAATATCTAATCCATTAAAAGAGTCAAGTAGAAAATAAAGTCTACTATCTTTTAGGTTTTAAAAGGTTTTCATAAATTTTTATCACTAAGACTCAGTTTAATGAATAAACCACAATATCTAATCATCCCCGTACTACCACGGTCCAAGGATTTTCATCAAATTATCAATGGTCATGACTATACCAATCACCCCGGTCATAATCATACCAAAACCGCCCCAAAATTAGGTATACGCCACCCATCTTGGGTCGCCACTTACATGGTACATAAATTCAAATACAACTTACTTAACCTAACTGCCGTGGTATAATACGACATAAACTCGTGAGTTTGAATACAAATATTGTCTACTAGATATTATACAAACTCAAAAGGAGTCCTCATTACAACTATTATCACACTATTTCACGTAATAGTGAGGACTACTAATGCTATCCTCCGACCATTACTTCGCTCCCGACTGTCTCAAATTATGTTCTCATTTCCTCAAGAGAACAAAGAAAGAAAGGGTGAGCTCAACTAGCCCAAGAAGAAATATTATGACTAAGATAATGCGAATAAATTATCATTAGCCTTCAACAAAGTTGTTAAACCGATAAAATACAATAGACAACCAGCTTAATCTGGCAATGAATAAGCAATCCATTAAAAGAGTCAAGTAGAGAATAAAGTCTACTATCTTTTAGGTTTTAAAAGGTTTTCATCAATTTTATCACCGAGACTCAACTTAATAATAAACCACCACATCTAATCATCCCCGTACTACTGGCCAAGGATTTTCATCAAATTATCAATGGTCATGACTATACCGAATCACCCCCGGTCATAATCATACCAAAAACTATCCATCATCGCATTACAGCCAACCGAGGACTTTTGTCACATCATTTATATCAAGTCATGATTATACCGAATGATCCTCGGTCATAATCATACTAAGTTCATCTATGCACGTAAGCCAAAGATAACATAATATAACATGAGGATGATGATGACAATGACATAATAATTCAATAAAACAAGTTCAAGAATTATTTAATCCATGAATTATTAACGCCCAAATTGTCAACATGATATCGCTTTCAGAGTAAAATTCAAGAATGATCGTAAGAATATTTCCATGAAAAGATATCGATGAAACGCAAATATCAAGGATATTCTACTAATTTCATGGAGTATAAGTCAAAGTTTTAACCAACCGGGTATAATAAAGAATGGAATAACAAAAGAAATCACCATGCATGCAGATTGTGATGATGTAAAGTTATTCCAATGTAATAATAATAACGGAACCAGTCGTGAAATTCACAATCGGCGACAGATGTTCCAATGTAATAAAGATAAAAAACACACACATAGATATTCCAACAGTAATGATAAAGATTTTAACCAGTCCGTAAAACACACACATGTGATGTTCCAATGTAATAAAAAAATCTAACCAGTCCTGTAAAACACACGCATGTGATGTTCCAATGTAATAATAGAAGAATGTCACCAAGTATAGGGTAAACCACAGATAAAAGTTATTCCAATGTAATAATAAGCAATGGAATAACATAAGGATTTCACCAAGTATAGGGTATGCCACAGATACAAAGTTATGTATAGGGTATGCCACTTTTACAAAAGTTATTCCAATGTAATAATAATGAATGGAATAATGTAAGTTCTCTTCAAGAAGAAAGAATAACACCCCTTACCGTAAAAAATAATAACCTAATAGAAGTAGTGAAGTAGAGTAAATACTCTTCTTCTTTCTATAATTTTCTCTCTATAGCTTCTCTCTATAATTTCTCTCTCTAGAGTTTCAATGAATTCGTAAGAAAATAATGAAGGAATGAGCTTCTATTTATAGGAAAATGGAATGCATAAGAATTAATCCATGAACTATCCGTATTGATTTACTTTAATCTGATTATTCCATATTTAAAGAAAAATCTTTTAAATAAAATATAATATATTCTATTTATATAAAAAACATTTTACTATGCAAACACTATGCAATACTATGCAAAACACTATAAAAACACTATGCAACACTATGCATAATAAAATATAATATATTCTATTTATGTAATAACTTTAATAAAGTATTCTATTTTATATAAAAGATGTTTCGCTTTTATTACGCTAATAATACTTAATAAAACAAAACGTCATTATCGCTATAATAATTCATATTATTAATCGACAATAATGGAATCAAACCGAGTGACTTCTCACATAAGCATCAATAATCAATACCGCAGCTACTATGCAACCACACGACATCGTATTTTTTTACTACCGAAAGTAGTTCAACAAAGATCAACGGTAAAAACTTCCGCCGTTATTTCAATAAAATATTTTTGTCGCTTTCTCAATCCGACAATAATTCTCTATTAGGGTCCACCAATGATTGAGTCCGCATATTTAATATTCCCCGCTAAACCGAATATTCCCCACCAATCGAATATAATATAACCACTCGTGATACTTTGCAAAATTTATAAATACTACCCACAACTATAATATTATCTCAAATTCACACCATAATATTAAAAATTTATTTCGACAAAATTTAAATCTTTATCGATAAAATCTGGGTCTCACAATCTCCTCCTTATGGAATTTCACCTCAAATTTAGGGTACGACTGATATGATAAAGAGATGAGGATACCTTGAATACCTTTATCGTTCGAAAATATTAAATTCATCTTTGAAATCGCCAAAGATATTCATTAACAATTCATCTTTGCACTACAAAGCCAAAGATATACAACTCAGAAACCAATAATACCGAGACTCAAATTTTAAAGATCACAACCATGAATTATCCATGCACTACATCGCTAAGGATATTCGTGTTTTCAATTACGGCCATGATTATACCGAATAATCCGTGGTCATAATCATACCAAGTCTATCAATGCACTACTACCAAAGATGACTTTTTACCACATCCATGAATTAATATTTCATCACGAGACTCACCAATAATTAATCCATATCATCGAATCATCCCCGCATACGTGCCAAGGATATTCATTAGTATCACCCACATCCATGCACTACTACCAAAGATAATTGTGTATTCATTAGTATCACGACCACAAATTATCCATGCACTACTACCAAAGATAATCGTGTGGATTCATTAGTATCACAACCACAATTATCCATGCACTACTACCAAAGATAATCGTGTATTCATTAGTATCACGACCACAAATTATCAATGATACTATAATCAGTATTCATTAGTATCACGACCACCACAAATTATCCACGCACTACTACCAAAGATAATCGTGTATTCATTAAGATATCACGACCACAAATTATCCATGCACTACTACCAAAATAATTGTGTATTCATTAAGATCACGACCACAAATTATCCATGCACTACTACCAAAGATAATTGTGTATTCATTAAGATCACGACCACAAATTATCCACGCACTACTACTAAAAGATAATCGTGTATTCATTAGATATCACCACAAATTATCCATGCACTACTACCAAAGATAATCGTGTATTCATTAACGACCACAAATTATCCATGCACTACTACCAAAGATAATCGTGTATTCATTAGTATCACGACCACAAATTATCCATGAACTACTACCAAAGATAATCGTATTCATTAAGATCAATGACCACAATTATCCATGCACTACTACCAAAGATAATCGTGTATTCATTAAGATTCACGACCACAAATTATCCATGCACTACTACCAAAGATAATCGTGTATTCATTAGTATCACGACCACAAATTATCCATGCACTACTACCAAAGATAATTGTGTATTCATTAGTATCACGACCACAAATTATCCACGCACTACTACCAAAGATAATCGTGTATTCATTAAGATCACCACACCACAAATTATCCATGCACTACTACCAAAGATAATTGTGTATTCATTAAGATATCACGACCACAAATTATCCATGCACTACTACCAAAGATAATTGTGTATTCATTAGATCACGACCACAAATTATCCATGCACTACTACCAAAAGATAATTGTGTATTCATTAAGATCATACCACAAATTATCCATGCACTACTACCAAAGATAATTGTGTATTCATTAAGATCACGCCACAAATTATCCATGCACTACGGCCAAAGATAATTGTGTTTTCAATTACTACTATGATTATACCGAACAATCCTCGGTCATAATCATACCAAGTCCATCTATGCACTACAGCCACGTATGACTTTCAACATAATATAAAATACGAGGATAATGATATAAAGAATCAATCAAATGAGATAAAGGATAAATATTAAACATTTATAATATAATTTATCCAGATTCAAGAATATCCCCATGTTATCAATCACTTAATAATCTCATAATCTAATATCATTAATATTATAACAATATTTTAATCACTTCTTAAATTTATAAACAATTTATCTTAATTGTTTACGCTTTACCATATAATGCATTTAATCATTCAAAATGCCATACTCATAAGATATCATCACCAATTATCAAATCTCTCAAAAAAATATGCATATACTCTATATAGGATTCTCTAGCCATAAAATCCTATTTTCAACTTTGTTACTTCACATAACATATTTAACTCATATGTTCAGAATTAAACTATTTTCATGAAAAATACCAAATTAGTCCCAAAAATATTTCTTTTCTGGGATTTAGCATAATATAGTCCCATAATGAAAATATATTTTTCTCGAATTTTAAAATTCATTTACTATTTTTCAAAAATCAATTTCTAATTAATTCCTTAAGAAATTAGCTACCTCAAGTTTAACTCCAAAATTCCCAAATCTTGGCAGGATCTTACACATGTTAACGTGAGCTTCTAGTTTAAATTTCATGGTCATCGGAGTTATAGAACTCCTAAGTATAGCGTTTTCATTTAAAAACCTAAATATTGAAATAGTCATAACTTGCTCATTTTAAGTCGTAATGAGCTCATTTTTGGACAGGAGGTACTTTATACCATATACTTTCATGTCCCAAAAGGCCAGAATTTTTCTCATAATTTAAGTGGCCGAAACAGCCTCTCTAAAATCATGGCAGTAGCTTTTTTCAAATTTTGCAGCTTTGCACTCCTTTGCTAAAATCAGTCCACACAAAAATCTACAACACCTTTTCCAGTAATTCCACTTGGATTAGTTAGGTAACTCATAGATCTAACTCTAGGACTTGACCACATTCAAAAATTCAAAATATAATAGGAGATATGGTCAATTGAATTTCATGTTACGTTTTTTCACCAAAATCTGATTTTCAACTCTTTGTGATTTCTAAGAAACTTTCATGTTTTCACATACTAACCAACATAACTCATTATAACACTTACTAATACCACGTATACCCATGATTTTCATTAGTCCAATGCTTTTATTATGACTTTCATCATAATCCACGTAAACATGTCCTTTTAGTTGAAGAAATATTTGAGGGTTTAAGAAATGGGTTTTTGTATTGGGGTCAATACAAAATTCGATTTCACGCTCTAAGGTAGGCTAGGAAGTCTTCAAGAATACGCCAAGAAATTTATTAATGATAGAAATATCATTCAAAATCATACTCTCGTCCAAGACTTGGATAAGACGTCACATTAATACCAACTGTGACTTCTATCCCTTAACCTAGATAAAGACCTCACAATGATACCTATCAACTTGCCATCTTCATTCACGACGTCGCCTACGTAAAGTCCGCTTCGATGCATTCCACACAAGGAAGTCAACAACGAAAGGATCGGGCTCTTTACTTATGGCTTGATATAACAAAGATTAACTTTAGGATTTGGTTACTTTGAATTCAGATAACAAAGTTGGTTAGAATATGAAAGCTAACAACCTTACAAAAAGAATAATGAGTAGTTAATCAATCGCTTTTCAAAAATTACCTCAAAGGCAAGTATTTTCAAAGAGATAAGATCGACAGTAACGTGAAAGTGTTTATTTGAAACAACAAGATTAATAAACAAAGGAGGTAACGGGGTTTCTCCTCCCAACGAAGTTTCAATAGATAAATCAAAGTCTAATTTCTCCTGAGTCAAATTTAAACGCTGAACGCAAGCAAGAGAGATAAAAAGAATGGGTAGAACCCAGATCTAATAAGGTATAGACTTCGCAAGAATTTATAATTAACTAACCCGTGCTAACTTCGCTCGTTACCCACTTTTTGAGAAGTCACGAAAAAACGCCTTCCTAAACCAACGATTTTGTTTTTGTCCATATCCACCTTTGGTGCCACCGTCCCAAATGGACTTGACTTCACATACGACAAAATCGATTTCGCTAAATGCTAAATGACCTTCTTCTTGAAATTTCCACTTCTATTATCTTTGCCATGATTACCACCGGTGGTTACCATTCTTAGCATGATAATTTCCCCCACGATGGTTATCATTGTTCGATAGCCGCTTGCCACCAAATGATGATTATTATCGTGTTGTTGGTCGTTACCTTTT
Source organism: Panax quinquefolius (assembly GCA_020205615.1). Lineage (NCBI taxonomy): Eukaryota > Viridiplantae > Streptophyta > Magnoliopsida > Apiales > Araliaceae > Panax > Panax quinquefolius. Next base: position 103,626,324 of record CM035174.1, on the reverse strand, counting down.
GTTTGAAATCGAATCAACACTCTCATGTGCTTCATTGCTTATCTCAAAGATTTTCGATGCCATTCTCAAACACCGCCACAAAACAAGGGTTAATTAACATATCACATATTATCCCTATACTCCTCGACCGACCAATCAAATACCAAATAAACTTAGGTAGGTCATACTAGCGAAGGAATTCTCCTCCTCCCTCCTAGTTCTTATCTCACATCTTAGCCAGGATCATATCCCTAAGCTCGATACCAACCGTGACGCCTCAAAATTAGGTATACGCCACCCATCTTGGGTCGCCACTTACATGGTACATAAATTCAAATACAACTTACTAACCTAACTGCTGTGGTAATACAATACGATATAAACCGAGAGTTTGAATACAAATATTGTCTACTAGATATTATACAAACTCAAAAGGAGTCCTCATTACAACTATTATCACACTATTTCACGTAATAGTGAGGACTACTAATGCTATCCTCTCGACCATTACTTCGCTCCCCGACTCGTCCCAAATATATGTTCTCATTTCAAGAGAAATAAAGAAAGAAAGGGTGAGCTCAACTAGCCCAAAGAAGAAATATTATGACTAAGATAATGCGTAATAAATTATCATTAGCCTTCAACAAAGTTTAAACCGATAAAATACAATAGACAACCAGCTTTAATCATAGCAATGAATAAGCAATCCATTAAAAGAGTCAAGTAGAGAATAAAGTCTACTATCTTTTAGGTTTTAAAAGGTTTTCATCAATTTTTATCACCGAGACTCAAATTTTAATAAATAAACCACCACATCTAATCATCCCCGCATTCACTGGCCAAGGATTTTCATCAAATTATCAATGGTCATGACTATACCGAATCACCCCGGTCATAATCATACCAAAAACTATCCATCAACGCATTACAAAGCCAATCGAGGACTTTTGTCACATCATTTATATCAAGTCATGATTATACCGAATGATCCCCGGTCATAATCATACTAAGTTCATCTATGCACGTAAGCCAAAGATAACATAATATAATATGAGGATGATGACAATGACATAATAATTCAAATTCAAAAAACAAGTTCAAGAATTATTTAATCCATGAATTATTAACGCCCAAATTGTCAACACGATATCGCTTTCAGAGAGTAAAATTCAAGAATGATCGTAAGAATATTTCCATGAAAAGATATCGATGAAACGCAAATATCAAGGATATTCTACTAATTTCATGGAGTATAGTAAGTCAAAGTTTTAACCAACCGGGTATAATAAAGAATGGAATAACAAAAGAAATCACCACGCATGCAGATTGCGATGTATGTGTTATTCCAATGTAATAATAATAACTAAACCAGTCGTGAAATTCACACCGATGTGATGTTCCAAAGTAATAATAAAGATGGAACTGAACCAGATCCTAATAAAAACACATGATAGATATATTCCAATGTAATGATAAAGATTTTAACCAGTCCTGTAAAACACATGCATGTGATGTTCCAATGTAATAATAAAAAAATAACCAGTCCTGTGTCCGCAAAAAAACACGCATGTGATGTTCCAATGTAATAATAATAAGAATGTCACCAAGTATAGGGTAAACCACAGACACAAAGTTATTCCAATGTAATAATAAGCAATGGAATAACATAAGGATTTCACCAAGTATAGGTATGCCACAGATACAAAGTTATGTATAGGGTATGCCACTTTTACAAAGTTATTCCAATGTAATAATAATGAATGGAATAATGTAAGTTCTCTTCAAGAAGAAAGAATAACACCCCTTACCGTAAAAGAACCTAATATAAAAAGAAGTAGAAGAAGTAGAATACTCTTTCTTCTTTCTATAATTTTCTCTATAGCTTCTCTCTATAATTTCTCTCTCTGTAGTTTCAATGAATTCGTAAGAAAATAATGAAGGAATGAGCTTCTATTTATAGAAAAATGGAATGCATAAGAATTAATCCATGAAACTATCTGTATTGATTTACTTTAATCTGACGGTCCATATTTAAAGAAAAATCTTTTAAATAAAATATAATATATTCTATTTATATAAAAACATTTTACTATGCAAACACTATGCAATACTATGCAAAACACTATGCAAAACACTACGCAACACTATGCATAATAAAATATAATATATTCTATTTATGTAATAACTTTAATAAAGTATTCTATTTTATATAAAGATGTTTCGCTTTTATTACGCTAATAATAATAATAAAACAAAACGCCATTATCGCTATAATAATTCATATTATTAATCGACAATAATGGAATCAAACCGAGTGACTTCTCACATAAGATCAATAATCAATACCGCAGCTACTATGCAACCACACGACATCGTATTTTTTTACTACCGAGTAGTTCAACAAAGATCAACCAGTAAAACTTCCGCCGTTATTTCAATAAAATATTTTTGTCGCTTTCAATCCGACAATAATTTCATTGGGGGTCCACCAATGATTGAGTCGTTGTATTAATAATATTCCTCGCTAAACCGAATATTCCCACCAATCGAATATAATATAACCACTGCATACTTTGCAAAAATTTATAAATACTACCCACAACTATAATATTATCTCAAATTCACACCATAATATTAAAAATTATTTCGACAAAATTTAAATCTTTATTGATAAAAATCGGGGTCTCACAAATTTGTAAGACCCCAACTTATTATTAATGAAATTTAATTTTCTCTATTTATTATTTTGAAATAGTAAGGGTTGATGTGATTAATGTGGATAATAGGGGTAAATCCAAAATAAGCAAGTTATATAAAATATTCATTGTTGGAATATTTAATATTTGGTCGGATACACTAATAATCAAACACAAGCCAATCATGTTTGATGATAAAGCATATACTTTGTAAATAATCTTATTCATTTATTAATAAAAAGTATTAATTTATTAAAGGCTTTTAATTATCTACACGATGTCGCTTTTTATAATATGTGATAAACCCATAGTTTTAAGCAATGCTTTTAGAATAATGATGATGATCATTCTAATGAGATCTAAATTTTAGAAAGCTTAAAACTAAAATAGTTCCCAATCATCGATTACTAAATCGGGGATTAGTGAATCCTGATAGATCGGGTACATACGCTGCTTGCTTCATCGATGAGGATGATTGATCTCACGATCATTTGTGTGGAGACACTAAAGCAAGTATGTAGGTGCTTATTAGAGAATAAGTTCACCGAACGCGGCTCGCTAAGGAATACCTAATGGAGTTTTATTCACCGTCAATAGAATTCTCAGAGTGATAGTAAGACAAGTAATCCTCGACTCGAGATCATCATAAGATTCGTGTATGATGAGTTATACTTTGACTTATTCCTTAAGACCCTTAGGGTATATCAAAGGGTATGCTTGGGTATAATAAGTCAGTATACGGAGATAATGTATGATCAATAAAGAATCTACCACTTCTAATAAAAGAAGAGAAATGTCCTATGTGATTCGATAAATGACAACCCAAAGAGTCCTCGGGTTAAGGCGTAATGAAATTAGAAAGGAGTTTCTAATTTGCATTATTTGAGTCAGTGCATTTAAGAGATCGAAATACATATAATTAAATAAAATAAGACTTCGACAAAGAATTCCATGCCTTATATTTAATCGGGACATCAGATGGTGGAAGGATCAATTGCATTTTAAGAATTATTTACTCAAAGGTTCTTTTTATGATTAATGTTGAAATCTATATTATCCGAAAAGTCGCCGATCGCTAGGAGGGCTTATCCCTATCAGAGAATAATATTATTTATTTAAATAAATTAATTGTTTAATTTATTTATTTAAATAAGATTAGAATTGTTCTAATTGATTTATTCACAACCTATTAATACGGAGAACCTAAAGGGTCACACCATAAAAGGAAGAATAATTATTTAAGAAGTTAATGGCATAATCGTAATAATATAAAGATATATTTAATTTAATCTACGGTGATAGAATAAATTAAATAAATAGCTTAATATTTATTATTTAATATTTTAGAAATATTAAATATAAATTAATAAGAGGAGTCTTATTAATATTATTACAATTATTATTATTTTAATTTCTAAAAGAGTTTAGGAATTAATTTAATATAAGTACTTTCATTTATTCCTAATCGATTAGAAGGAAAATTAGTTAAAGGAGTTTAATTAATTATCCCTAATAAGATTAGGGAGCTTAATTAATTAAAAGAATTTAATTAATTAAATAAAACCCAATTCCTTAATTGTTAAGGTGGGTTGCCCACATCTATAAATAAGAGGAGTCTTATTATGGGTGGTGGTGGTTGTTGATTTTTTTACATACGTAATTCCAATTTGTTGGAGAGTACCCTTTTCTATGTAGATAGAAAAACTAGGGTTTAGCCAAATACCCATCTTCTTGAATTTTTTCTTCCTCGTGGATCACCTCAGAGGCCAAACATTCGGGTGGCTAACGCCGATCAAAGGAAGGAACCAAACCCCGTGGATTCAAGTCGAACGCGAAAAGGATTTGAGGTGAACTTGCACCGAGGAAGCTCGATCTTCAAGGGTATGATTTTATTCTTTTTTTTTTCGCTTAATTAATAATTACGCATAAAGGGTGATCCGTATATGGTTTGTAAAATTTTTTTAAACTCGATTTTACACGCTCCGCTTATTTTTTTGCAATTTGATCATGCTTTCATGAATATTATTACAAACCTAATAAAGGCATCGTGAGCCAAACCTTTATGCTAATTATTAATTGTTTTAATTTGATATGATATATCGATATGTGTTTAGAACAATTTAATTGGGCATAATTTTATCAGATAAAATTTATTTAAAAAAAAAAAAAAAAAAAAAAAAAAAAAAAAAAAAAAAAAAAAATTTAAATAATTTTTTTTTTCTAAAAAAATTTTTTATTTTTTTTTCAAAAAAAATATTTTTATTTTTTTTTAAAAATTATAAAAAAATTTTAAATTATATATTATATATATATTTTAATATGAAAAAAATAATATAAAATTATATATATATATATAAAAAAATATTAATATATATATTTATATAAATATATAAATTAAAATATATATATATAATATATATATATATATATATATATATATATATATATATATATATATATATATATATATATATATATATATATATATATATATATATATATATATATATATATATATATATATATATATATATATATATATATATATATATATATATATATATATATATATATATATTATATATAAAATAATATTTTATATTATATATATATTATATTATATAAAATTTAATTTTATTATATAATATTTAAATAAAAAAGTTTATTTTAATTTTAAAATAAAAGGTTTATTTTAATTTTAAAATAAAAAAAAATTTTATTTTAATTTTAAAATTAAAATTCATGCTAACTAATTGTAGAGTTGAAATTTGATTCCATGATAACTAATTGAGTTGAAATTGATTTTTATTTTTCCTAAAATAAAGGAGTTTATTTATTTCTTAAATAAATTTTTTAATCAAAATAAAAGAGTTTATTTAATAAAATAAGAATTTATTTTAAATAAAGGAGTTTATTTAAAATAAGATTTCATATTATTCAAAATAAAAGAGTTTATTTTAGTGAATAGAAAGAAAAATCCATATTTCTTAAATAAAGGAGTTTATTTAAATATGAAATAAGATTTCATATTATTCAAAATAAAGGAGTTTATTTGTGAATAGGAAAATCCGTTTTCCTTTAATAAAAGATTTTTTTTATACATGGAATCGATTCCATAATTAATTAAAATAAAAGAGTTTATTTTAATTAAAGATTTTTTTTTTTATATATCGAATTTCCATAATTAATTAAAATAAAGGAGTTTATTTTGATTAAAGATTTTGATTAAAATAAAATAGTTTATTTTATTCAAAATTGATAAATTAAAATAAAATAGTTATTTTGATATTTTGATTTAAATTTGATTAAAATAAAGGAGTTTATTTTGATTCAAAATTAGATTTTATACTAACTAAATTTGCCCATTAAATGATATCAATATATATATTAAATGTTTATTATTCATAAGATGAATGTTATTTATCGATGCATACGGTGATGTATGATAATAAATGGGATTGATTATGGACTATCACCAATGCGATTGATTTTATTTTAGTCGATGCATTTAATGTATGGGTTTTATTAAATGGGGTCTCACAGACTGCCTTCTCTAATTTTTCTTAATGTAAATTCTATCTCCTCCTATGCATTTCCCTCGATCACGATCAAGGTTTCTATTTATTTTAAATAGTTTTGTAATAGGAATAGTTAGAATTAATTTTGAAAATTTGAGATCAAGGAGCAAGGAGCGCTTTTAAGACCCGCTTGTAATGGAGCCCGTGTTTAAATGTAATAGTTATATTTAAATATTATTTCTCGCACCCTGGGGGAGCCAATTTGGTTCACTTGGTGGCTCTAGTGAACCAAACTAGAATAAAAGTCCATAATCAATCCGTAGAATATAGTATTCTATATGTGCATGCTTATATATATATATATATATATATATATAAACAAACGCTTCGCATGTTCATTAATACGACGCGATTTTTATATATATATATGCACGCGCTAAAACAAGATGAGACAAATTAATAACAAACCCCTCAATTTTTATATTATTAAGTCCTAAGCGCTCAAAGATATTTGAATATCGAACGTCGCTTTCTAGCATGATATAAAATTAATAGAGTATTAAATATTTAATATGAGTTTGTTGTGTCACCACAAGGCAAGTATTAAGTATTTAAGATGTTAATTTATCACATTTGATGCTTATAAAGAAAATTGAACAATATTGTTTTGTCAGGTCACCACAAGGATGATATTTTTCTTTTTTGAATATACGGAGTGCTAGGTTGACTTAACTTGATAATTTTGATTCTGATGTGCCACCACTGTCATCAAAATAATCTAAGAGGCAAAATAAAGGAGTCAGATAGTCGATGTAATCGACAAAAGTTGTCTACCTATTTATTTATATATAGTTTGTCAGTCACCACAAGGCTATATACATTTGAAATGGGATCCTTATTCTCACTAGCAAATCTTTAATTAGATTTTGCCGAACTATATAAGTGAGGGTAATATAGTTTGAAGAAAATAGTGGAGATACCAATTTAAAACAAGACCTAATTTATTTTGGTAATTAATAAAAGAATGTATGTTAAAATGTTGTTAATTACAAATTCATTTACGTAATTTTACAATGTCTAAAATTACTATCATCGCTAAGGCTATTATTAGATGCTAAATTAACCGTAATCAATTAAACTGATTGGTTAAGGAATTTGAGAATAGTTCTCATAGTCGAAAAGCTATCTTATGTCCTTAATACGCCTATCCTCGCAATGGTTGCGCATAATGCCTCCGAGGAAGAGATCGCTACTTTTAGAAAGGGCAAGATGATGCACAAATTGCTCAACGATCATGCTCAGATCCACGAGTAACGAGCTTCAAATACACAAGATGAAACTATGGATGCTTCTACTATATTCCCGCACATCAAGTAGTCGATGGTGAGGAAAGTAGGACCGATAGATATCGACATCTAAGGAGCTCTTCCGATCTAGAATGGCCAAATGGCACTATAAAGATGCATAAAAAAAAAGTTCTTAACATAATCAATTTGATTGATCAATTAGACAACGAAGTTTTGTCATGGATGGAGAGTTGAGCCAAGATTTGATCTCGCACTCACTCCCTGACTTCTTTCACAATTGTTGTGAATTTTTCATATGAACAAGCTAGATATCGCCTTCACCGATTTGCTTAACATATTGAAAAATGTCGAGAGTCACTTTCCAACCAAGAAAGACCAAGTCTTACCGGTAGGGGCCAAAGGATCTTCCTCAAAAGAAGAACGATTCAAAGAAGGTAAATAGAAAGGCATAAAACAAGGATATATAAGAACAAAACCGATACGATAAAGAAAGGAGTTTGCTTCCACCGCAATAAGCCCGACACCGGAAAGAAATCATGAGAAGCATCTTGCAGAGGCTAACCAAAGAAGCTTAGTGAAGTTTCTACATAATACAAATTTTGTTCATGATTTAAATAAATTTTTCTTTAAGTCAAGGTTCTACTTGGGTATTGATACCGACTTTCGTTATCATAAATATAGATTTATGAAGGACCAAGGTAAGTAGAAAGCTAAACAAATATAAGTAATCCTATGTGTGGAAAATGAAAAGCAAAGGTCACCATATTAGCCATATAGAACTTATAGTTTAGCAATGCCTACGGCAAAAATCTATTAAGTCAATAAGTTGTTATCAGATTCCAGCCTCTTGTTAAAAATATTATTTCCATTTTATCATTGGACAATGAAATCTTTGGTATTATAATTAAGAACAATTGTTGTTCTATTTATAATAATAATGTTTTGATAGAACCGAATATTACTTAATAAATTTTGTATACTGACTTACATGAAAAATAATTTTGCATATCGAACAAATTAGTATAAGAAAAGGAGATGATCATTCAAAGAGTCGAATGTGTGTATTTGTTGAATACAAGTGTGAATTATTCAAAAGGTTCAAAGAATTCGTAAGAAACAAATCGACAAAGTATTAAGATTCTTTGATTAGATCAAGGAATAAATACTTGTGCAATAAGTTTCTAGATCATCTCAAATGGTTTTCTCATAATGGACACATCCCGATACGCAATAATCGATCGATGTATCCGAAAGGAAAAATCGCACTCTTGTTGGACACGGTGCTATCATAATGATTTTACCGACATTCCAAAGATCCTTCTGGGATCATGTCCTAGAAATGGTCGACATTCACGAAAAAAAGGTAACCTCAAAATCCTACCCCAAGACTCCATAAAAGTTATGGATGTGGAGGATTCCTAATCTTAAGTATGTTAAGATAAGGGGTTGTCCAACTTATGTGAAAAGGTTTCAAAGGATAAGCTTGGGGACAAGATTTTGACAAGTGTACATTTTGGGGGACATCCTAAAGTAAGTTTAGGTATATGTTCTATAATCCTACTTAGCAAAAAAGGTGTTTGTTATGAACACGCCGCCTCTCTAAGATAAAGGTGTTTATCATCAAGGGGCTAGTGGAGGATAATAGATCTTGAAGAGTTCAAGAACCACAAAACACTATAAGTCAAATAAGAGGAACCTAGATGTAATCTATTGTACCACAAACCAAATCAGAAATCGAATAAGACCAAGATACCTAGAGGTATGGATTCATCATGGATGATGATGATGAGGTACACATCATGTAAGATGATGATCCAGTAGTTACATGAGGTAAGATGAGAGAAATATCAAGCAAGTTCTAGTTTGATGAGGTAATCAAAAGAGTCAATTTTATCAAAAATAAGAAATGAACCTAAAGGTGTACAAAAGGGTCATGGGAGCATCGTGATTTCTAAGATTATATGTTGATATACTACTTGATAAGGAATGACATACCAATGCTACAATCAAGAAAGATAAAGTTGTTCAAACATTCCTCCATGAATGATTCGGGAAGAGTATCTTAATCGGGGATATAAATCTATATAGATAGATTTAAGAGGATGCTCGACTTAACCCAAGGAACGATATTCATTTGATGCTAAAGTCGCTTAGCATGGCAAACTCCAAGAGATGTCTCATGTCGATGAGCTATGGAGTGTATCTCTTAATAGTCCCCACAGACACCTCGAAAAGAGAGATCGCATGAGTGACAATCATGTATGCAATGAAATATACGAGACCCGATGTCGATCACCATATTCTCGAGAAGTTCACTACATGAGTCGCTGAAAACATCTTAAAGTGCTTAACCCAAGACTAAGGATGTGATCATATTCATGGTGGGTCTAAATTAAAACTAGAGGGCTTAATGCACTCAAGTTTTTCGCATGCACTAAAGATGATGTAAAAAAATCCACTTTAAGGTAAAGCGTTACCTCGAATAAAGGTGCAAAGAATCGAAAGGTTCCAAACAAAGAAAGAGTTGTCGGTTTAGTGATAAAGACAAAGTATATAGCTATAAATGAAGTCGCAAGTTGATTGTTTGGATTAAAAGTTCATTACGTAACTAGAATAGTTCCTAAGTCTCATCTTCGATCTAAACATGTGTCAGGGCACTTTCATTTGATTATTAGAATCATCGAAAGATGGGAAATCACTATGAGATAGTGGACTCTCAAGAACAACATTACATATCCATTAACTAAAGCTTATCCAACAAAGCAGGATAATCGCCACTTAGAGAAGAAGAGTATAGATACCATACCACGATCGGGCTTTAGTGCAAGTGCAGTGAGATCGAAAGTAGTATGCACACAAGCCAATCATGTTTTGATGATAAAGCATATACTTTGTAAATAATCTTATTCATTTATTAATAAAAAGTATTAATTTATTAAAGGCTTTTAATTATCTACACGATGTCGCTTTTATAATATGTGATAAACCCATAGTTTTAAGCAATGCTTTTAGAATAATGATGATGATCATTCTAATGAGATCTAAATTTTGTAAAAGCTTAAAACTAAAATAGTTCCCAATCATCGATTACTAAATCGGGGATTAGTGAATCCTGATAGATCGGGTACATACGCTTTCGCTCATCGATGAGGATGATCGATCTCACGATCATTTGTGTGGAGACACTAAAGCAAGTACGTAGGTGCTTATTAGAGAATAAGTTCACCGAACGTGGCTCGCTAAGGAATACCTAATGGAGTTTTATTTGCCTCGTCAATAGAATTCCTCAGAGTGATAGTAGTACAAGTAATCCTCGACTCGAGATCATCATAAGATTCGTATGATGAGTTATACTTTGACTTATTCCTTAAGACCCTTAGGGTATATCAAAGGGTATGCTTGGGTATAATAAGTCAGTATACGGAGATAATGTATGATCAATAAAGAATCTACCACTTCTAATAAAAGAAGAGAAATGTCCTATGTGATTCGATAAATGACAACCCAAAGAGTCCTCGGGGTATAAGGCGTAATGAAATTAGAAAGGAGTTTCTAATTTGCATTATTTGAGTCAGGTATTTAAGAGTCGAAATATATAATTAAATAAAATAAGACTCGACAAAGAATTCCACGCCTTATATTTAATCGGGACATCAGATGGTGGAAGGATCAATCAGCATTTGCAAATTATTTACTCAAAGGTTCTTTATGATTAATGTTGAAATCTATATTATCCGGAAAGTCGCTGATCGCTAGGAGGCTTATCCCTATCAGAGAAAAATATTATTTATTTAAATAAATTAATTGTTTAATTTATTTATTTAAATAAGATTAGAATTGTTCTAATTGATTTATTCACAACCTATTAATACGGAGAACCTAAAGGGTCACACCATAAAAAAAGAAGAATAATTATTTAAGAAGTTAATGGCATAATCGTAATAATATAGTTATATATTTAATTTAATCTATGGTGATAGAATAAATTAAATAGCTTAATATTTATTATTTAATATTTTAGAAATATTAAATATAAATTAATAAGAGGAGTCTTATTAATATTATTACAATTATTATTATTTTAATTTCTAAAAGAGTTTAGGAATTAATTTAATATAAGTACTTTCATTTATTCCTAATCGATTAGAAGGAAAATTAGTTAAAGGAGTTTAATTAATTATCCCTAATAAGATTAGGGAGCTTAATTAATTAAAAGAATTTAATTAATTAAATAAAACCCAATTCCTTAATTGTTAAGGTGGGTTGCCCACATCTATAAATAAGAGGAGTCTTATTATGGGTGGTAAAGGGGTTGTCGATTTTTTTTCAACATAATATAATTCCAATTTGTTGAGAGTACACCTTTTCTATGTAGATAGAAAAACTAGGGTTTAGCCAACCACCCCTTCTTCTTTTTTTTTTTTTCTTCCTCGTGGATCACCCCAGAGGCCAAACATTTGGGTGGCTAACGCCGATCAAAGGAAGGAACCAAACCCGGGATTCAAGTCAAGATCAACGAAAAGAAAGGATTTGAGGTGAACTTGTACCGAGGAAGCTCGATCTTCAAGGGTATGATTTATTCTTTATCTTTTTTTAATTCTTTAATTAATAATTATGCATATAAAGGGTGATCCGTATATGGTTTGTAAAATTTTTAAACTCGATTTTACTCGCGCTTTTACACTTTTTTTTTTAATCAATTTGAAATTTGGAAAACTTTCTTCTGCAAAGTTGTAGAGAATTGAATTTCCTATAAAAACTCAAGCGAGATTCAAATTTTCTGATGAAAGGGCTATTTATTATGAATTATTGAAGTTCAAGTTCAAATAATTGATTTTTGGAAGTTTAAAATATTTAAAATTAGAAAAACGTTTTTTTTTTTTTTTCTAGAATGTGTGTGTGTTTGATGGCTGAAATCAGATTTCTAGGTATGCGAGGAAATTTATATAATATATTATTATTTTATTAAATTTTCTCTTTTGGTGTTCTAAGCATTTTCCTATAAATAGGTGCTTAGGTTAGAATTGAAAATCACACCGTAAAAACCAAGTTTTCTCTCTATATTATCGAGCGATTCTTGTGAGTATTTTGAGTATACTTTGAGTATTGTTAGACTTGCAAGTTCCTTCAAAGACTATATCCCAGATTCCAAATTAAAGTACTAATCTTTCGAGGTAAGGGATGTTATTTTCTTCTCAAATGATATTATTTCTTCAATATCATTATGTCAAATATTGCTTGAAACTTTTTATCAAATTTGGAACTTTTTCATGTTTGGGTTACTATTCATGAGTTACTATTCACGAAGTTACTATTCACGAAGTTACTATTCACGAGTTACTATTCACGAAGTACTATTCACGAAGCGTAAGATGTTTTTTTGGAAAATTTCTATCTTTTGGTGCGTCTGAGTTACTATTCACGATACTATGACTATTCACGATACTATTCACACTATTCACGATATCAAAATCGAAAAATAAAATTTCTTCTTTTCATCCAAAATATCTATTCTCGATACTAGCTTTTGATCAGATCCATGTTTTGATCATTCTCAATTTTACACCACTATGATTATTTTTGAGGTATTTTTGAACATGGATAAAACAAAGTACTAATCCTTAATCCTTAATCCTTGCATTTTGTTTCACCGATTCGCTTTTAAAATATTTTTCATCATCCTCACCCTTAAATGATGATATTATTGAATATCTTCGGCCCAGAGCGCAAAGATGAATGATTTCAAGAATATCTTTGGCCCAGAGTAGCAGCAAAGATGAACAGTGTTTAGATGAATACGACTTAATCGATGAATATCTTTGGCCCAGAAAGTGCAAAGATGAATATTTGATTCCGTATGTATATCGATTGATGTTACAGGATAAAAGATAGATTTATGAACTTTTAAATTCATACATGTAAGATAGTAGTTTGCATTCTCTACTTAACTCTTCTAATGAATTATTATTTCACCATAATATTGATTTAAAATTTGTTGCCTATCAGATTCTATTAGATTTTTCCCTCGTCAAGACTAACGATAATTTGTCAGTATATTATCTTAGTCATAATATTCTTTATCGGGCTAGTTGAGCTCACCCTTTTCCTTTTTGTTCCATTTTTCTTCTCGTGAGGCTAGAATATATAGCGAGTACGTAGCCTGGGTATGGAATGAAGGTTTTAGAAAGAATTGTTTAGTAGTCCTCACCATTTTTGTAAAATAATGTATCAATAAATGTGATGAGGATTTATTTGAGTATAGATATTGTCTGTAAGATAATATTTGTATTCAAACTCACACTTTTACTGTTGTAATAATAAAGTTGTAGTTGTTTCGCATCTACGTATTGACAACTCGTAATGGGTGATGTATACCTATTTTGGGGGCGCCACAAATGGTATCGTAGAGCTTAGGATATGATCTCCATGAGATCGGGAATAGAACTAGAGGGGAGAGACGAGTAAATCCTTCGCTAAGGTGTGTCCTACCTAAGCTTATTTTTTAGTCGGTCAAGATATAAGGATATTATGTGATATATTGATTTCTTTAATTAACCCTTGTTTTACGACAAAGATTTGAGAATGTCGAATCGAGAATATTAACAATGGAAATGAGACCGTGGAGACGCTCAGACTTCACCAACGAGGAGAACGCAACAACAGTCGGGCATGTTCCTCCCGTGAACAACACCACCGAAAGCGATGATGAACGAGGGATGTTTAGAAGCTTTTTGCGCTCATGCAAAATCGCATTTGGGGAGACTCGTGTTCAAAATACAGAGGAAATGATAGCAATTCACGGTTGTCACAAATGCAGCGCTTCAAAGAGTCGGGACCACCGTAATTTAAGGGAAAGCCAGATCCGATCACGGGCGGAAACACGGGTCAAGCAAATTACCAAGATATTCGATGTCTCGGATGCACGGAGGAACAGAAGGTTCCATTCGCCACCTTTATGTTCCGTGGCGAGGCGTATCATCGGTGGGAGTCTCAGAAGCGCACCCATCCAAATTTCACTCAAAGATGTCTTCGGGAGACGCTTTCAGAATTATTTAATGACAAATACTTTCCCCGAAAGTGTTCATTATACGAAGGAAGTGGAGTTCATCGAGATTGAACAAAACAACACGACGATTGTCTCAAGACGAGGCAAAGTTTGCAGAGTTATCCAGTGCTCAGACCTCATTTGGTGGAGAATGAGGAACGATGACGCGGATGTTTCTTAGAGGTTTGAAACCCAAAGATACGCCAAAATATCTCATTTCTCATAAATTTTCTCTCTATTCAGATGTTGTTAAATGTGGCTCAATTATTTAGAGCGAGATAACGAGTACTATTCAACCGAGGGACCATAACCAGATCGTATCGTAGATAAAGTAACCAATGTAATAATGATAACCAAATGAGAAAGAAAAACATTTGACAAAAATGGTAACCACTCCGTGGTAATCATGGCATGAAAATAAGAAGAAGCGAGTCGAGGAGATTTTAAAAAGAGGAGATTTAACAACGACTATGTGTGAAGACGACAAAGGTTTAAGAAAGAATCGGTTCTAAGGAGGAGAACGACCACCCATTATATGCTATAAATGCGAAAAGAGGGACATATCACCAAACCGCCCACAACAGCTTCAAGGTATGCTATAATTGTGGAAAGGAAGGACATATCGCCGAGATCAGACGCAGAGCGAAACCTAGTTCAATGGGATCGTGACTCAAAAGATCGTCCCCGTAAAAGTCAAAGTCAACGATTCCGGAAGAGCGCTTGTCAGATCGGTCAAAATGCGAGAAACCCAAACGAGGTGATCACGGTAAGCTATTTATAAATTCTTGCGCGGGTTTATACCTTACTTGATACCGGCATACCCATTCATTTATCTCTCCCGCATGTGCTCAACGCTTAAACTCGACCGAGAGAAATTAGACTTTCGACCTATCTCGTGGAAACTCCGCTAGAGAAACTTTCATCACATCCACTCGCTTATAAATCTTGTTTGATTCAAGTCGGCACCATCACCTTACCCGTTGACCTTTATCTCTTTAAAGATACTTGCTTTTGATGTGATTTTAGGGATTGATCGTTAACTACTCATCATGCCAAAATTGATTGTTTTCGTAAGGTTGTTAGTTTTCATATTCCTAACCAACCCGTTGTATTTAATTCAAGCAACTAAACCATTAAAATCAATCACCGCCATATCTAATCATAAAGCTATTCGCTTATTGAAAAACTGATGTCAAGCTTTCTTAGCCCATGTTATGGATTTGAATAAAGACACGCCAAATTTGAATAATATTCCCGTTGTTATCGACTTTCCGACGATTTCCCAAAGAACTTCCCTGCCCTACCCCGTAACGTGAAGTCAATTCTTTATCGATCTCAACCCGGCACAAAGCCCATTTCTAAAACCCCATATCGAATGGCTCCTATTGAACTTCAGAGTTAAAGGTCCAACTACGTGAATTGTTGGACATCGGCTTCATTCGGCCCCAAGACATCTCCTCGGGGTGCTCCTGCTTTATTCAGAAAGAAGAAAGACGGAGTATGCGACTTTTGATCGACTATCGGAATCGAACCATGTCACCATCAAGAATAGTATCCTCACCTCGTATTGATGACTTGTTTGACCAAATAGCAAGGGCACAATTCTTTTCAAAATCGATCTTCGCTCGGATATCATCACCAAGATTAGAACCGAGGATATTCCAAAGACCGCTTTTTAACTCCCAGACGGGCATTATGAATTCTTAGTCATGTCTTTCTGATCGACTAATGCTCCTCGCGCTTTCATGGATATGATGAACCGAGTATTCAAGGAATATTTGATCAATTTTGTTGTTGTTTTTATTGATGACATCCTCATATATTCCAAAAGTCGTGAAGATCATGAGCACCATTTGAAGCCGGTACTCCAAAGGCTTCGTGAAAACAAACTATATGCCAAATTAAAGAAATGCGAGTTCGCTTCGAGGAAGTAGCATTCCTCGGGCACGCGGTGTCAAAACATGGAGTATCCGCTGATCCGGCCAAGATCAAGCAATACAAAGTCGGAGCAACCAAGTTTGCGGATCAAGTACGAGCTTTTTGGGCTTAATTGGTTATTATCGAGATTCGTGGAAGGGTTTTCTCGAATCGCTACTCCATTAACTCAAATTAACTCTAAGGATACAAAATTCGCTTGGAGCGAAGAATGCGAGAAAGTTTCCAAGAGCTTAAGAGGAGACTTATTTCTAAGACTGCTTCTAACAATACCATCCGGTTCGATGGATTTGTTATCTACAAATGATGCTTCGTGCAAAGGGTTAGGATGTGTTCTCATGCAACGGGGAAAGTCATAGCCTATGCCTCATGACAACTTAAAGAGTATGAGAGGAATTATCCTACTCATGATCTAGAGTCAAGCAAAATGCTGCTTTTCGCTTAAAGATATGGAGGCACTATCTATATGGGGAGAAAGTGGAGATATATTCGCACCATAAAAGCCTTAAATATTTCTTCACTAAAAAGAACTCAACACGCTAAGCAATGACGCTGGCTCGAGCTATCGAAAGACTACGACCACACTATTCAATACCATCCCGAAAAAGCGAACGTGGTAGCCGACGCGCATGAGTAAAGATCATATGCGAGAACGAGTGCGATGATGTCAAGTATACGACAGAGCCAACTTTAATAGAAAAAGTTAAGGTCGCTCAAGCCACCGAATCCGTAAAGTGCGATGCGTATGAAGAAGAAAGTACAAGAAGGAGCTATTCCTAAGCGAGAATCGATGAAGAAGGAATACTTCGAGTCCACTCTAGACTTTGTGGTTCCTAACGACTGATTTAAGTACAAGATTATGATGGAGGCACACAATACACCATTTGCAATCCATCCTCGAAGTACTAAAATGTATCGTGATCTTCGACATACATTTTGGTGGAACAATACGAAGAGAGAGATTGCAAAGTTTATCTCAATGTGTTTAACTTGTCAACGTGTAAAGGCGAGCATCTAGTACCTAAGGGTCCGTCAGAACCACTTGAGATTCCGAAATGGAAGTGGGAACACATTACCATGGATTTCAAGCACGGTCTTCCTACGGCTTTCAAGGCATCAATGCTATTTGGGTTATTGTTGATAGATTAACCAAGTCTCGCTTTCATTTCTTGCCGACACGGAGACTTATTCCCTCGAACGCCTTGCTAGTACATGACGTGAATGAGATCAGAGGTCACATGGCATGCCCAGATCCATAGTTTCGGATCGTGACCCAAGATTCACTTCAAGATTTTGGGTTAGCTTGCAAAAAGCTATGGGCACGGATTTATTTATTCAGTTCGCATATACCATCCTCAAACCAGACGGACAATCGAAAGGACTATTCAAACTCTTGAAGATTTATTAAGACTCGTGGTCCTGTACTTCAAGGGCGCTGATAAGTATTTACCATCGGTGGAATTCTCCTACAACAACAGCTTATCGTGCAAGTATAGTGTGGCTCCATTCAAGCATTATATGGACGAAAAGTGTCGCTTCCAATATGTTGGGACGAGGTGGGTGAAGCAACATTGTTGGGACCCGAAGTTAGTACGTATGACTACTTTAAAAGATCCAAATGATTCGACAACGATATACAAACCAAGACAAGATCGACAAAAGAGTTATGCGGATCTTCATCGAAAGGACGGGAATTTAGTGTAGGGATCATGTATTGTCATGAAGTTGCTCCACGGAAGGGAGTTACAAGATTTGGGAAGAGAGGAAAGCTCAATCCACGATTTATCGGTCCATTTCAAATTCTCGACCGAGTAGGAAATGTAGCCTATAGACTTCTATACTCCTCCAGTATGTCTCGTGTTCATAATGTGTTTCATATATCCGTATTTCAGAAATATGTGAAAGACCCGAACCACGCTATAGAATTAGAACCGACGAGATAGTCCAAGACTTAACGTATGAGGAGGTACCGCCAAGATCTTGGATAGAAGGAGCATGTCCCACGCCAAGAAAGGTCATACCACAAGTTAAAGTTTTGTGGAGGAATCATGCTATGAGGAAATGACCGGGAATTGAAACGGAAATGAAAGCGAGGTATCCTCACCTTTTCAAACACTGTGTATGTACGCCAAATTTCGAGGACGAAATTTCATAAGGAGGGAGGTCAGAAGACCCCAACTTATTATTAATGAAATTTAATTTTCTATTTATTATTTTGAAATAAGAAGGGTCGATTTGATTAATGTGATAGTTAGGGGTAAAATACGCAAATATTTCAAAATAAGCAAGTGGTTATAAAATATTCATCATTGTTTGAATATTCGTTTGGTCGTGGAATATTCAGATCGCTTTGGGAATATTCGTATTTACGGCCGCAAAATGCATGTGGGGGCCCATAACTGAAAAGCGATCGATGAAGAAAACGATAAATATAAGTTGTTTAAAAATAATCTACAGAAGTTGTTATCAAGTAATACCGTTAAAATACCCTATGGTTAAACACACAAGAAAGCACCCAGATTGCACCAATTATTGATTCTTACGTACGTAGAAGGCACTACTCAATAATGGTTACAGAAATTACCGCTCAAAGATTTTATCGATTTAATAATTGTCATATTGATATTTTATATTGTCATTGTTTCAATAATTGTCATTACACAAGATTTTCATTATCGGCAATAATTCATATTATCTCAATAATATTATTAGATAACATTATTGGCAATGTCTAGAAAGTTCTGCTCTAAGGAGAGGTTTGGTCACCTAATCAAGCCGCCAAGAAGAAGAAATTCTTATCGAAAGCCCCTCTTCCTGAACCTCGCCTCGTCACAATATCAGATTCTCAGAATATTATTTGTGAATAATTAATTATTGATTCATATGATGAGGAAAATATTGATTTTATGTGGATATAGATGGAGAAAATTTTAATGTGACAATTGTTGAAAATTGAAATTTTATCTTTTTCTCGATAAAATAATTATTTAAATATATTATTATATTTTAATAATATAATAATGGTGATATTTTTACAACGAATGTGGGATATATGAGTATACGAGGAGGAAGAGTATTTTTTGTTGCAATAAATGTTTAAAACATGTTAAACATGCTCTGCGGACCCCATTTATCGATCGAAATTTGATTATAAATTAAAATCGCCCTGCTTGTGGATTTCGGCCAATTTCTATTTGGAATTTGGAAAACTTTCTTCTGCAAAGTTGTAGAGAATTGAATTTCCTATAAAAACTCATGAGATTCAAATTTTCTGATGAAAGGGCTATTTATTATGAATTATTGAAGTTCCGAAGCTCCGAAATAATTGATTTTTGGAAGTTTAAAATATTTAAAATTAGAAAAACGTTTTTTTTTTACTTTTTCTAGAATGTGGCATGTGTTTGATGGCTGAAATCAGATTCTAGGCATGTAGGAAAATTTATATATATATATTATTATTTTATTAAATTTTCTCGCTTGTGTTTCTAAGATTTTCCTATAAATAGGTGCTTAGGTTAGAATTGAAAATCACACCGTAAACTCAAGTTTTCTCTCTATATTATCGAGTTTATTTCTTGTGAGTATTTTGAGTATACTTTGAGTATTGTTAGACGGCAAAGTTCCTTCAAAGACTATATCCCAGATTCAAATTAAGTAAGACTAATCTTTCGAGGTAAGGGATGTTATTTTCTTCTCAAATGATATTATTTCTTCAATATCATTATGTCAAATATCGGTTGAACTTTTTATCAAATTTGGAACTTTTTCATGCTCTGGGTTACTATTCATGAGTTACTATTCACGAAGTTACTATTCACGAAGTTACTATTCATGAAGTTACTATTCACGAATACTATTCACGAAGTACTATTCATGAAGCGTGAAGATGTTTTTTGGGAAATTTCTATCTTTTGGTGTTTGAGTTACTATTCACGATACGACACTATTCACGATACTGACACTATTCAATCAAAAAAAAAAATTTCTTCTTTTCATCCAAAATATCTATTCGGATACTAGCTTTGATCAGATCCATGTTTTGATCATTCTCAATTTTACACCACTATGATTATTTTTGAGGTATTTTTGAACACGGATAAAACAAAGTACTTAATCCTTAATCCTTAATCCTTAATCCTTGTCATTTTGTTTCACCGATTCGCTTTTTTTAAAAATATTTTCATCATCCTCCTACCTTAAATGATGATATTATTGAATATCTTTGCCCGAGTGCAAAAGATGAATGATTTCAAGAATATCTTCGGCCAGTAGTGCAAAGATGAACAGTGTTTAGATTAACACGACTTAATCGATGAATATCTTCGCCCCAGAGTAAAAAGATGAATATTTGATTCCGTATGTATATCGATTGATGTTACAGGATAAAAGATAGACGATGAACTTTTAAATTCATACATGTAAGATAGTAGTTTGCATTCTCTACTTAACTCTTCTAATGAATTATTATTTCACCATGAATATTGATTTAAAATTTGTTGTCTATCAGATTCTATTAGATTTTTCCCTCGTGAAGACTAACGATAATTTGTTGTATATTATCTTAGTCATAATATTCTTTATCGGGCTAGTTGAGCTCACCCTTTTCCTTTTTGTTCCATTTTTCTTCTCGTGAGGCGAGAATATAAATAAGTACGAAGCCTGGGTATGGAATGAAGGTTTTAGAAAGAATTGTTTAGTAGTCCTCACCATTTTTGTAAAATAATGTATCAATAAATGTGATGAGGATTTATTTGAGTATAGATATTGCTCTGTAAGATAATATTTGTATTCAAACTCACGCTTTATGGTTGTAATAATAAAGTTGTAGTTGTTTCGTACTCATGTATTGACAACTCGTAATGTGATGTATACCTATTTTGGGGCGTCACAAAGTTATTCAACATGGGGAACTTTACTTATAACAAATAATATTCCCCCTCTTTGTAAAAGACACTTTGGATATCAAAGTAGTGAAGTACCATAATACTCTTCTTCTTTCTCTCTATAGATTTTCTCTATAGCTTCTCTCTATAATTTCTCTCTAGAGTTTCAATTGAATTCGTAAGAAAATAATGAAGGAATGAGCTTCTATTTATAGAAAAATAGAATGCATAGTAATTAATCCATGAACGATCCATTGATTTACTTTAATCGACGGTCCATATTTAAAGCAAAATCTTTTAAATAAAATATCATATATTCTATTTATATAAAAACATTATAATATGCAAACACTATATAACACTATGTAAAAACACTACGCAACACTATGCATAATAAAATATAATATATTCTATTTATGTAATAACTTTAATAAAGTATTTCATTTTATATAAAAGATGTTTCGCTTTATTACGTTAATAATACGAATAAAACAAAACGTCATTATCGCTATAATAATTCATATTATTAATCGATAATAATGGAATCAAACCGAAACGACTTCTCACATAAACATCAATAATCAATACCGGTAATCTTACTACTACGCAACCACACGTACATCGTATTTTTTACTACCGAGTAGTTCAACAAAGATCAATCAGTAAAACTTCCGCCGTTATTTCAATAAAATATTTTTGTCGCTTTTCAATCCGACAATAATTACGTTGTGGTCCACCAATGATTGAGTAGTTATTGTACGAATATTCCCCGCTAAACCGAATATTCCCCACCAATCGAATATAATATAACCACCACTGCATACTTTGCAAAATTTATAAATACTACCCACAACTATAATATTATCTCAAATTCACACCATAATATTAAAATTATTTCGTGACGCCTCCAAAATTAGGTATACGCCACCCATCTTGGGTCGCCACTTACATGGTACATAAATTCAAATACAACTTACTAACCTAACTGCTGTGTGGTATGCAATACGACATAAATCGTGAGTTTGAATAAAATATTGTCTACTAGATATTATACAAACTCAAAAGGAGTCCTCATTACAACTATTATCACACTATTTCACGTAATAGTGAGGACTACTAATGCTATCCTCCGGACCATTACTTCGCTCCCCGACTCGTCCCAAATTTATGTTCTCATTTCAAAGAGAACAATGAAAGAAAGGGTGAGCTCAACTAGCCCAAGAAAGAAATATTATGACTAAGATAATGCGAATAAATTATCATTAGCCTTCAACAAAAGTTAAACCGATAAAATACAATAGACAACCAGCTTAATCACAGCAATGAATTAGCAATCCATTAAAAGAGTCAAGTAGAAAATAAAGTCTACTGTCTTTTAGGTTTTAAAAGGTTTTCATCAATTTTTTTATCGCTGAGACTCAGCTTAATAAATAAACCACCACATCTAATCATCCCTCGTATTACTGGCCAATGATTTTCATCAAATTATCAATGGTCATGACTATACCGAA
The DNA here is from genome assembly GCA_020205615.1 of Panax quinquefolius. NCBI lineage: Eukaryota > Viridiplantae > Streptophyta > Magnoliopsida > Apiales > Araliaceae > Panax > Panax quinquefolius. The sequence continues at coordinate 103,603,450 of CM035174.1, read as the reverse complement.
TCACCCCGGTCATAATCATACCAAAACTATCCATCATCGCATTACAGTGCCACCGAGGACATTTATCACATCATTTATAACAAGCCATGATTATACCGAATGATCCTTGGTCATAATCATACTAAGTTCATCTATGCACGTAAGCCAAAGATAACATAATATAACATGAGGATGATGACAATGACATAATAATTCAATAAAACAAGTTCAAGAATTAATTTATCTAGGAATTATTAACGCCCAAATTGTCAACAAGATATCGCTTGTAGAGTAAAATTCAAGAATGATCGTAAGAATATTTCCATGAAAAGATATCGGATGAAACGCAAATATCAAGGATATTCTACTAATTTCATGGAGTATAGAAGTCAAAGTTTTAACCAACCGGTATAATAAAGAATGGAATAACAAAAGAAATCACCACGCACGCCAGCGATGCAGATGATGAGCGAGTTTATTCCAATGTAATAATAACGGAACCAGTGTCGTGTGAAATTCACACCGGCTGTGATGTTCCAACCGAATAATAAAGATGGAACTGGATCCGGTGTAAAACACACGATAGATATTCCAATATAATGATAAAGATTTTAACCAGTCCTGTAAAACACACGCATGTGATGTTCCAATGTAATAATAAAAAGCGGAACCAGTCCTGTAGAACACACGCATGTGATGTTCCAATGTAATAATAGAAGAATGTCACCAAGTATAGGGTAAAATCAGCACGATACAAAGTTATTCCAATGTAATAATAAGCAATGGAATAACATAAGGATTTCACCAAGTATAGGGTATGCCATGCATGCACAAAGTTATGTATAGGGTATGCCACTTTTACAAAAGTTATTCCAATGTAATAATAATGAATGGAATAATGTAAGTTCTCTTCAAGAAGAAAGAATAACACCCTTACCGTAAAAAAGAACTGAATATAGAAGTAGTGAAGTAGCGAGAATACTCTTCTTCTTTCTATAATTTTCTCTATATAGCTTCTCTCTATAATTTCTCTCTCTGAGTTTCAATGAATTCGTAAGAAAATAATGAAGGAATGAGCTTCATTTATAGGAAAATGGAATGCATAAGAATTAATCCATGAACTATCCCGTATTGATTTACTTTAATCTGACGGTCCCATATTTAAAGAAAAATCTTTTAAATAAAATATAATATATTCTATTTATATAAAAACATTTTACTATGCAAACACTATGCAATACTATGCAAAACACTATATCAAAAACACTATGCAACACTATGCATAATAAAATATAATATATTCTATTTATAGAATAACTTTAATAAAGTATTCTATTTTATATAAAAGATGTTTCGCTTTTATTACGTTAATAATACTGAATAAAACAAAACGTCATTATCGCTTATAATAATTCATATTATTAATCGACAATAATGGAATCAAACCGAGTGACTTCTCACATAAGCATCAATAATCAATACCGTGTCTTTCTTATGCAACCACACATTCATCGTATTTTTACTACCGAGTAGTTCAACAAGAACCACGGTAAAACTTCCGCCGTTATTTCAATAAAATATTTTTGTCGCTTTCAATCCGACAATAATTACATTAGGGTCCACCAATGATTGAGTAGTTTGTACGAATATTCCTCGCTAAACCAAATATTCCCCGACCAATCGAATATAATATAACCACTTGCATACTTTGCAAAATTTATAAATACTACCCACAACTATAATATTATCTCAAATTCACACCATAATATTAAAAATTATTTTGACAAAATTTAAATCTTTATTGATAAAATCTGGGGTCTCACAATCTCCCTCCTTATGGAATTTCGCCTCGAAATTAGAGTAATGCTGATATGATAAAGAGGTGAGGATACCTTGAATACCTTTATCGTTGAAAATATTAAATTCATCTTCGCAATCCAAGATAAAGATATCAATTCATCTTTTTTGCACTACAGCCAAAGATATACAACCAGAAAACCAATAATGCTTTGACGCAGCTTAATTAATATTATCCAACCACGAATTATCCATGCACCAATCGCCAAGGATATTCGTGTTTTCAATCTGATCGTGATGATTATAATGAATAATCTTGGTCATAATCATACCAAGTCTATCAATGCACTACTGACCAAAGATGACTTTTACCACATCCATGAATTAATATTTCATTCTTTGAGACTCACTTCAATAATTAATCCATATCATCGAATCATCCCCGCACTACTGTGCCGAGGATATTCATTAAGTATCACGACCACGAATTATCCATACATGCTACTACCCGAAGATAATCGTGTATTCATTAAGATCACGACCACAAATTATCCATGCACTACGGCCAAAGATAATCGTGTATTCATTAGTATCACGACCACAAATTATCCATGCACTACGACCAAAGATAATTGTGTATTCATTAGTATCACGACCACAAATTATCCATGCACTACGACCAAAGATAATCGTGTATTCATTAGTATCACAACCACAAATTATCCATGCACCTTACGGCAAAGATAATCGTGTATTCATTAGTATCACGACCACAAATTATCCATGCACTACTACCAAAGATAATCGTGTATTCATTAAGATCATCGACCACAAATTATCCATGCACTACTACCAAAGATAATCGTGTATTCATTAAGATCACGACCACAAATTATCCATGCACTACTGACGAAGATAATTGTGTATTCATTAATATCACGACCACAAATTATCCATGACTACGGCCGAAGAATAGTTGTGTATTCATTAATGGTCATGATCATTCTAATCCATCGATGCACTACTACCATCGATGACTTTCAACATAATATAAGCGTAGGATAATGATATAAAGAATCAATTAAATGAGATAAAGGATAAATATTAAACATTTATAATATAATTTATCCGAATTCAGAATATCCCCATGTTATCAATCATTTAATAATCTTATAATCTAATATCATTAATATTATAACAATATTTTAATCACTTCTTAAATTTATAAACAATTTATCTCAATTGTTTACGCTTTTACCATATAATGCATTTAATCATTCAAAATGTCATACTCATAAAATATCATCACCAATTATCAAATCCTCATCAAAAAAAAATATGCATATACTCTATATAGGATTCTCTAGCCATAAAATCATATTTTCAACTTTGTTACTTCACATAACATATTTAACTCATATGTTCAGTATTCAAACTATTTTCATGAAAAATACCAAATTAGTCCCAAAAATATATTTCTTTTCTGGGATTTAGCATAATATAGTCCCATAATGAAAATATATTTTCTCGAATTTTAAAATTCATTTACTATTTTTCAAAAATCAATTTCTAATTAATTCCTTAAGAAATTAGCTACCTCAAGTTTAACTCCAAAATTCCCAAATCTTGGCAGGACCTTACATATGTTAACGTGAGCTTCTAGTTTAAATTTCATGGTCATCGAAGTTATAGAACTCCTGGTTATAGCATTTTTTCGGAAAAACCTAAATATTGAAAAGAGTCATAACTTGCTCATTTTAAGTCGAATGAGCTCATTTTTGGACAGGAGATACTTTATTCCATATACCTTCATGTTCCTAAAGGCCAGAATTTTTCTCATAATTTAAGTGGCCGAAATAGTCCCTTAAAGTTTCTGGGCAAGAGCATTTTCGAAATTTACAGCTTTGGCCTCCTTTGCTAAAATCAGTCCCCACAAAAATCTACAACACCTTTTCCAGTAATTCCACTTGGATTAGTTAGGTAACTCATAGATCTAACTCTAGGACTTGACCACATTCAAAAATTCAAAATATAATAAGAGATATAGTCAATTGAATTTCATGTTACGTTTTTCACCAAAATTTGATTTTCAACTCTTTGTGATTTCTAAGAAACTTTCATGTTTTCACATACTAACCAACATAACTCATCATAAAACTTACTAATACTTCATATACCCATGATTTTCATTATTCCAATGCTTTTATTATGACTTTCATCATAAACCACGTAAAGCTGCTCATTTTAGTTGAAGAAATATTTGAGGTTTAAGAAATGGGTTTTTGTACTTTGGGGTCAATACAAAATTCGATTTCACGCTCTAGGGTAGGCTAGGAAATCTTCAAGAATACGTCAAGAAATTTATTAATGATAGAAATATCATTCAAAACTGCTACTCTTATCCAAGACTTGGATAGTACGTTACATTGATACCAACTGTGACTTCTATCCCTTAACCTAGATAGCACCTCACAATGATACCTATAAACTTGCCATCTTCATTCACGATGTCGCCTACAGAAAGTCCGGCTTCGGTGCATTCCACACAAGGAAGTCAACAACGAAAGGATCGGGGCTCTTTACTTATGGCTTGATATAACAGTGATTAACTTTAGGGTTTGGTTACTTTGAATTAATAACAGTTGGTTAGGAATATGAAAGCTAACAACCTTACAAAAAAGAATAATAAGTAGTTAATCAATCGTTTTCAAAAATTACCTCAAAGGCAAGAATTTTAAAGATATAAGATCGTGAAAGTGTTTATTTGAAACAACAAGATTAATAAATGATGGAGGTAACGAAGGTTTCTCCCAACGAAGTTTCAATAGATAAATCAAAATCTAATTTTTTTCTGAGTCAAATTTAAACATTGAACACAACTAGGTAGAATAAAAGAGTGGGTAGAACTTGTATTGAATAAAGTATAGACTTCGCAATAATTAATTTACATCCGTAATAACTTCGTTCGGTTTCTAATAAACGCCTCTCGGCTTAATTACCGAGTTTGACTTTACTATAGGGTACATTCCACCCTTAAGTGCTTCTTCACATTCCTAATCCATGATTTGAATCATTATTCTCGATCCATATCGAATTCGGGTTGGCCGCTATGCATGGGTAATTCCGAATTCGATGTTGGGTTCTCCAATTCTTCATCCAAAAGGAAAGTCCATTTCATCTATTTTGGCTTTATTGGATCGACGTCTTTTTCTACACTATCAACGCGTTGTGCGCGCTTTTACCCATGCATCGCCTATTCTCCTTCGTTCGATTTGTTTCTTCTTTCACCGATCTTTGATTTTTAAATTCTCGATTCTAACTTTAATATCTTACACCCCGCCAAAGCGTGATTTTGTTCGAGCATCATATATCGGGTAACCCAATTTTGAATTGTTGTATCCCTTTGTTCCACGACCAGCTTGCTTGCTTCTTGACTGTTTCTTCTAGCTCACGAACACGATTTTGTAATTCTAAGTTTTGATCATAAATTTCTTCTAACCAATTCTCCTCGGGTTCCTCTTCTTCTTCTTCTCTTCTTCTCACTTTCAATTTCGCTACCACCTCTGCAACTAGCTCGGGTGCAACAATTAGTTCTTCATTTACTACGTGGATATCTCTAATTTGTTCCTCGTCGACCTTTCGCATTAACTCGATTAGTGATTAAAGGTGTCACAACGGTCACATTCACTCCATTGTGAATATTTTCACCGCCATTTCCAAACACCGCCACAACACAAGGGTTAATTAATATATCAAATATTATCCCTATACTTTCGTGACCAATTAAATACCAAATAAACTTAGGTAGGTCATACTTAGCGAAGGAATTTCCGTCTCTCCCTCCTAGTTCTTATCTCACATCTTAGCCAGGATCATATCCCTAAGCTCGATACTGTTGTGGCGCCCCCAAAATTAGGTATCGTCACCCATCTTGGGTCGCCACTTACATGGTACATAAATTCAAATACAACTTACTAACCTAACTGTCGTATACAATACGACATAAACCGTGAGTTTGAATACAAATATTGTTCACTAGATATTATACAAACTCAAAAGGAGTCCTCATTACAACTATTATCACACTTTATTTCACGTAATAGTGAGGACTACTAATGCTATCCTCCGGACCATTACTTACGTTCCCGACTAGTCCCAAATATGTTCTCATTTCAAGAGAACAATGAAAGAAAGAAAGGTGAGCTCAACTAGCCCAAGAAGAAATATTATGACTAAGATAATGCGAATAAATTATCATTAGCCTTTCAATGATGTTAAACCGTAAAATACAATAGACAACCGGTTTAATCTGCAATGGAATAAGCGATCCATTAAAAGAGTCAAGTAGAGAATAAAGTCTACTATCTTTTAGGTTTTAAAAGGTTTTCATCAATTTTTATCATTTGAGACTCGACTTTTAATAATAAACCACTACATCTAATCATCCTCGTACCATGGTCAAGGATTTTCATCAAATTATCAATGGTCAAATGACTATCTTAGAATCACCCCTCAGTCATAATCATACCAAAAACTATCCATCATTTGCATTCACAGCCAATCGAGGACTTTTGTCACATCATTTATATCAAGTCATGATTATCTTAGAATGATTCTGGTCATAATCATACTAAGTTCATCTATGCATCGTAAGCGAAAAGATAACATAATATAACATGAGGATGATGACAATGACATAGTAATTCAATAAAACAAGTTCAAGAATTATTTAATCCATGAATTATTAACGTCCAAATTGTCAACATGATCTTTGTTTACGTGAAGTAAAATTCAAGAATGATCGTAAGAATATTTCCATGAAAAGATCTTTGGATGAAACGCAAATATCAAGGATATTCTACTAATTTCATGGAGTATAGAAGTCAAAGTTTTAACCAACCGGGTATAATAAAGAATGGAATAACAAAAGAAATCACCACGCATGCAGTACTTTGCGATGATAAAGTTATTCAATGAATAATAATAACGGAACCGGTCGGTGAAATTCACAATCGGCGGGATGTTCCAATGAGAATAATAAAGATGGAACCAGGATCCGGTAAAAAACACATGAATAGGATATTCCAACAGAATGATAAAGATTTTAACCCGGTCCTGTAAAACACACATGCATGTGATGTTCCAATGTAATAATAAAAAGCGGAACCGGTCCGGTGTAAAACACACGATGCGATGTTCCAATGTAATAATAGAAGAATGTCACCAAGTATAGGGTAAACCGCATTATACGAGGTTATTCCAATGAATAATAAGCGATGGAATAACATAAGGATTTCACCAAGTATAGGGTATCTGCCATGTCACAAAGTTATGTATAGGGTATGCCACTTTTACGAGTTATTCCAATGTAATAATAATGAATGGAATAATGAAGTTCTCTTCAAGAAGAAAGAATAACACCACTACTACCGTAAAAGAAAATGAATATAGAAGTAGTGAAGTAGCGAGAATACTCTTCTTCTTTCTATAATTTTCTCTCTATAAACTTCTCTATAATTTCTCTCTAGAGTTTCAATGAATTCGTAAGAAAATAATGAAGGAATGAGCTTATTTATAGGAAAATGGAATGCATAAGTAATTAATCCATGAGCGGTCCAGATTGATTTACTTTAATCGACGGTCCATATTTAAAGAAAAATCTTTTAAATAAAATATAATATATTCTATTTATATAAAAATATTTTACTATCTGAACACTATGCAATCTTATGCTGAAACACTATCTGAAAAACACTACGCAACATCTACGTAATAAAATATAATATATTACATTTATAGAATAACTTTAATAAAGTATTCTATTTTATATAAAAAGATGTTTACATTTTTATTACGTTAATAATACTGAATAAAACAAAACGTCATTATCGCATTATAATAATTCATATTATTAATCGTGATAATGGAATCAAACCGAGTGACTTCACACATAAGCGTCGATAATCAATCTGGTATACTTTCTATGCAACCACACGTGACATCGTACTTTTTACTAATGAGTAGTTCAACAAGAACCACGGTAAAACTTCCATAGTTATTTCAATAAAATATTTTTGTGTCGTTTTCTCGATCAATGATAATTACGCTATGGGGTCCACCAATGATTGAGTAGTTATGCGAATATTCCCCGCTAAACCAAGAATATTCCCCGGCCAATCGAATATAATATAACCACTTGCATACTTTGCAAAATTTATAAATACTACCCACAATTATAATATTATCTCAAATTCACACCATAATATTAAAAAAATTATTTTGACAAAATTTAAATCTTTATTGATAAAATCTGGGGTCTCACAATTTCGACAAAATTTAAATCTTTATTGATAAAATCTGGGGTCTCACAACTTAGGTACTGTGAGTATGTTCTTTGGCAGCCAAGTTTTTGATTAAGAGCATGAAGTATCTTTTTCTCAACTGTTTGCTTACTTAGCATTCCATTACTATCACGCCATCCATTTAACTCGCAACATCAACCATGAGTTATGTGAACTCATTCTTTCTCTTCTAATGTCCACGAATTATAAGTTCCAACATTTTTTTCCTTTCCTTTGTTATTTCCTTGTTGAGAATCTCCCATTTGTAATTACTATGTCATATATACACATCTATCTTAGTATTTCCTATAGTAGCTTATTAGTCTAAACACATAATCATAATCATATATTATACATACAATGGTCAGCAATTTTGTACCAGCAAAGTGATAAAGATACAATATATTGCTTGTCCTACCACACATGAACCAAGCTATTTTTGTATGTTTGTCTATATATATAAACCTGTTGTCATGAATTCAAGAATTCTACTAGTCGTGGTTCATGAACCTATATGAGCAATAATTCAAGAATTTCCCTATATATATAAACCTGTTGTTATGGTTCATGGCTTTATGCGAATCATAGCAATTTTATGTTTATATAGTTCCAAGAGACAAGCTTTGACAACATATTTTATTAATAATAATAATTTAGATGAAACTGATTATTGTGTTAATTCTCTTCTTATACAATTTAGATTAAAATTTTTATACCTCGCGGTTAATCTAGAGCTCAGTTAGTATCAATGAGATAATAATTCGAGTTTTATTCTTGCTAACAAATTGGTTACAAAATAAGCAGTATTGAGTAATTTTACGTGCAAGTTATTTTACACATATAATTTTCGTTGTGTTTAATGATCATATATTTTCAAAATTAACAATAATTTCATATATTATACATACATAATCATATATTAACAAATAATACATACACATCATATATTTTCTATTTTCATATATTATACATACATAATCTTTACAATTGATATGAGAGTTTCATGATTTTATCTCACCTTTGTTGAACAAATCTCTTTCCTCTTTCTATTGGAAGCTTTGAAACGGCTGTTTTTTCCCTTACCAATTCAGATTAGGTTTATTTGTTTACTTATTAATATATCTTGTTAATTCTATTATTATAATAAATCTAATTATTTTTATGGCCCAAATTTTATCAAATTATTTATCCATCACATATTAATATTTATTAGCCCATATAAAATAAATAATTAGTTTGACCCAATAAAAGATAAAGTCCAATTAATAACTAGTTTTATCCACCTTTTGTGTTTATTTGAAAGTCTTTAGAAATATTTAGAGATGAGGTCAAACTTTGGATATGGGTTGATAGTTATAATTCTTCTTTTAAAGTGTGTCAAAGTCTACCATTTAATAGAAATCTGAAAAGCCTATGACTTTTTGAATACCAAAATACTTTTATAGACTTTGTAAAAATTTTAATTCAATACCACCTAACTTTTAAAGACATTAAAAAAATTGTAATTGAATACCACTAAACTTTTATAAACTCTTTAAATGTCTTAATTGAATACACTCAAACTTTTAAAGTCTTTAAAAATCCTAATTGAATAGACCCACTTACTGTTCTCTAGATTATTTAAAAAAAAAACATTTTACTCTGTGAATTGAATTGTACTGTTCACAAATTATAAGGACGCACGAGTAGACGTAGACACTAGACACGTACTACGTAAGTTTGAAGTGAGTAGTAATCATTATTAGTTGCAATTGTCAAGTGACCCCCTTTCCTTTCCAGATAAGTACTCCAATTCTCGCTTTTCAAACAAACGTCACTTTTTACGTACTCCTGCCACTGCCAGGTGCCGCCCATCATTTCAACTGCCTTCTTTGTCTCCCATTGATTATTTCAAGTTATAGAAATTACCCCCAATATTCAGATTCTAGTAGCCGAAATTAATTCGGAGCTCCGAAAAGGAATAGGAAGCCATTTCCGTCCTTCACGCCGGCACCATCACTCCTCACCACATGTTACTACTTCTTTATGATCCTAACTTTCTGCCAGCTTTTTCTTCTCTCCTCTTCTCTTTACTCCCTCCCTCTCCGTTCATTCAATACAGTTAATATTTTATTTTGACCTAGGGCTTGTGTTTTTGTTAGGTTCTGCTGGATGTGTTTGACATTAGTAAATAATAATAAGCTGGTTTGATCGATTGTGTTTTTTGTCATCGGAAACTCGATCTGGTGTATCCGTATGCACAAATGACTGGTGCTACTAACCAGTTCATTACTATTCAACCTGAAGAGCTCAAGTTCCAAAGTACACTTTTCAATCTCTGCATCTCTCTCTAATTTTGTCTTCTTTCATCATTTACTTAAAAGTTTTGCTTCATTTTTAATTCAATTGAGTCAAAAGCAATATAAGTTTTTATCACAATTTAAATTTAAATTTTTGGTCGTTTGAAATATATGAGTCACGAAATGTAGTATAATCTGTTGATATTGTCATCTAAGGGATAATTGTTTTAGATTTTAAGGTATCGAATGTTAGAGAGACTAGTTATCAAATATTATATTAGTTAAACAAAACTCGGAATCAGTTAGGTAGCTATAATGTGGATATACGTATGCACAATTAGTTAACAGGGCATGATTTTAATCACCTTTTAAACAGTATTGTGCATGTTGTCCCAAATTCACAAAGTGTTAGGTTATTTAGGTTATTTAACCCCCCCCCTCTCTCAAATCAAAAGAGGCACATGATTTGATCATGTAGAAAGGAATTTCTATTTATGGAAAAATTGATGTGTTTATATAAATTTCCTGTAGGCTAAAATGGCTTGTCATTTAGTTTAGTAGAAAAACTTAAATAACATTGAAACTTAGAAAGGTATAAATTTTTTAAGATACTACTTCAAATTTGTTTATTGTGGTCCCATGTTTAGATTAGCAAAATAATTTTTATAACAGTATAACTTGCCTTATGGACTGCCAAAATATAATCTATTTCCTTATAAGTAGATAAAGAGTTTAGTAAACTTGATTCAGTATTAACCTTATGAGACACATAATGATGCTTTGGTTTACTAGTCTGAGAGGGCTCTTTGATTCCTCTTCTACTTGTTTTTATTCTCTCCATACAGTTAATTCAAAATTGTGATGCACTTATGTCTATGGATGTTCTTGTTATCAGTTGAGCCAGAGAAGCAAAGCTATTGTGATCTTAAAGTTGCAAACACCACAGACCAACATGTTGCCTTCAAGGTAATACCTTTGATGCAATACGCACATCACTCAAATTCACTTGTAGCTGGTTTTGTTTCTTTTAAAAAACTATTCACGTTAAGGCTTGTTTAAAATTTAGTTCATTATGCATGACCTATATGCTTTTTTTCTTCTTTCTTGCTAGGTCAAAACAACTTCTCCAAAGAAGTACTTTGTTCGACCAAATACCGGTGTTATACAGCCTTGGGACTCATGTGTCATAAGAGGTGCTACTCTTAGGATAAACGGTTTTACGATTGTTAATGGTATTCCAATGCTGTAGCATCTATACATGAACAAGATTAAGATAAAAATTAGCCACAAGTGGCAGCGCACAACTTGATACGGACAATCTTACACAATAAAGTCTGAAATTTGTACACAGGCATGGCAAGGACATTGAAAAATACAATATTTGTGAACCTGTAATGAATATATTTAGGAATTAGTGAATATTATAGCTCTCTATAATCACTTGCATTACTTGGAAGGTGATATTTGACAAATATGATATTAAAGCTGTATTACATACAATCAACATGTTATACGGTTTTGTTAAATGCTATAGGCTTCTAATGTCAGTAAGTCTGCACTACATGAAACATGTGTACTTGTGTAGGTCTTGTTAACAATTTCCAGAATATATATTATACATGAGAGATGGACCAGTAATGTCAAGAATGTACCATGTACAACACCTGCATGGTTCCTCTTAGAAGTGTCTGTACTACATTCTTTGATCATTAAATAAGTTCAGTTGTATATATTATTTTAAAACAGTTTGGTTTAGAGGCTGCATCATGGTTTCAATTCTTTTTTGAAAGATACTACGGTATTTGTTAGTTACTGGATTTCTGTGTCACAATCATATCTGAAGTCATTGCACAGTGTACCAATCAATTTTTTTTTGTACTCACAGATCCGTTGCATCTTTTAGATATCTTCATTTCTTAACTGTTTTCAACTTGCTGCTGTTTCTGTAGTAACACTTCAAGCTCAACGAGAGAACCCGCCAGATACGCAGTGCAAAGATAAATTTCTCCTGCAAAGCACCAATGTGCCTCCGCATACTGACGTTGATGAGCTTCCACAAGATACCGTAAGAATGTTTACTTGTAGGAAAATCCTCGTATTTTGCTTGATTATATCACTGCGTAGTATTAAACATAAATTGTTTCTGTGCTGGCAAATGATGGAAATTGCTGCATCCAGTTTAATAAAGAGAGCGGAAAAACAATAGAAGAATGCAAGCTTAGGGTCGTGTACATCCATCCTCAATCAGGCTCGACAAATGCAGAAGACAACTTCAAACAAAGTTCTGATATCAGCACAGTGAGTTCTATTTCAAATACCATTCCCAGTTTATTTAGGGGAGAACTTTGAGAGTACAGTGAGTTTTAATTTTTGATGTTCACCTTTGAGAGTTTTTGGTGTTAAACCTTTAGGCCATCTACCATCTTAACGTTTTCTATCTCATTAATTTCAGATGCGTGGTTCTGCAACCTATGATGATGTAAGTAAATGCTCTGTTACTCTTTTTTTTATGCATTATATCTAGGGTTATTTCATTTCCTCATTTCCCTATTAACAACTTTGATTACCTTAAGCTGTGTTACTCGGACTCTTCACTTTGCCCTGAAGTACCCGTGTCCGACACCGTGTCCAAAAATTGGATACTTCACTTGGATACTTCACTTTAGTGTAAAAAATTGGCAAAATTGAGAAGTACCCGTGTCGGATACCGTGTCCAACCGGACACTCCATCCGTGTCCGAGTAACACAGACCTTAAGCCTTTTACATGAACAAGATATTCCGTATTGGCCTTTTGTTATAAAATTGGTAACTGTGACTAGGTTGGGAGTTTTCTTTTTCTTTTTCTTACCATTAATGAGTAGTTCTGAAAAAAACTGAACTAACCTCTCCATCTATCTCAAAATGATAGTCCCATTTGAGGTTTTTTTTTAACGCTTGTTAAGCTTTGTCAACGACTCAGAGAGAAGTTTTTCCAATGATTTTTTTAATATTAAAATTTAATACTAAAATTTGTGATTTGAAAATATTACGATCATTGTGCCTTTTACAAACCATAAGTACACGTAAAAAATAAATTAAAATGATCTCTCATTTTGGATGGAGGGAGTAGTATTTTGCTTCTGATGTGTCATGTTAGACAGGATTGATAAATCTTCGCATTAGTAATTGCTTGCAACGTACTATCCTGTTGAAAGCTGACTTCACAGAGGTTTCTGGTGGGTTGTGCAAGCAAGTCCTATGTTTATGTTACTTAATTTAGATGCATCCGAGGGTCCAAGTACTATTCTCAGGTGTTATACATGTTTCGCATTACATATCTTGATTTTCTATGGTAAATTAAAATATTAGTTTTCCTAGGAATGTTGGAATCTGCTATCAAACTATCATTGAAGTCTCTGGCGTATTCTAACAACATGCTTTCATGTGTGCAATATTTTTATCCTAGAAATATGCATCAAAATATCTGGGATTTGTTGGAAAGTCTACATGTTGAATTCCACATTTGGCCTGAGGAAAAAAAATAGTTAAATTTTGCTTGTCTTTTTATTTGAATCCTGAATGTTTACTTGGTGTTATATACATATACATGTAAAGGCACAACTTTTCTACATATCCCTAGAAATTTTGATTCATATTTCTATGGAAAATATATAAACTATGAAAGCATGTGAATCAAAAGTTGAATCCTGAATGTTACTTTGTACTGTATCCACACACAGTTCCGTCTTGTCTATCTATCACTTTTTGGTTTTCATTTTAACTCTCCTTAAATTTGAAGCATATATAAATGAGGAATCCTAATTTTTCACTAGCCATTTGAACAAAATATACTTAATCTATTTATCAATGTTTGATGACTTCACTCTCTCTTTTTCTTGTTTAACTTGTTCTCAATCTTTTTTTTTTTATGAATAGAATCAGGCTTTGCAGCGTCTCCAAGATGAAAGAGATGAAGCTGTTCGAGAAACACAGCAGCTGCAGCGGGAGTTGGTTAGTTGGCTTTATATTTTTGGAAATTGATATTTCCACGTGACTTTTTGATATTTCCACATGAAAAGTGTCGCTATAGATGTATAGTAACGGTAAAAACCGTTGCTATAGGATCTATAGTGACGGTTTTCATGTGGAAATATCAGTTTCCATATTTTTTTTGTCCCTGATATTGTTGGTTACATGTTATTAATATTTGATACTATACAATCATCAAGTCTTTGGCCCATTCTACTTCCTCAATCTAGTAGACTGATACGGGATATAGGAAGCGCATACAAATGGTCTAATAGTCATGTTAGACCACAACTTTGGCCTGTTCATGGATATCAATCTTCCTCTCTTTTATTCTCATGTGATTAACTGGCAATCTACCCCTCAATTTGCTCCCTCTGCCCGAATCATGTATTTGAACACCATTCTGTTTAAGTAGCCCCGCTAGTCACTCCATAAAGGCCCATGTTGAAAATCTAATTTTATCCCAAAATCTTTAGCCATAAATCTTTGATTTGATATATATGTTTGTTTTCTCTTTTTCATTATTATTTTTCAATGTGGGGACTCCAACTTACTTGCACAGGATTATCATTAACAATATTCGTCAGTGTATCAGCTTGTTTTCCTGAATTATCAAATTAAAACTATATGGTAATAGCCGGGCATGAGATTGATAAAAGTCTGATTTATTCTAGACCTGCTACAGAAGAGCTAAACTCCATTTTCACTATCTATGTTTTCTCCACTCTTACAGGAAATGTTGAAAAGGCGAAGGAGTCGGAAAAGTGATCCAGGCTTTTCTTTCAGATTTGCACTTTTTGTGGCACTCATTGGAATTATGGTTGGCTTTCTATTGAACCTGTCATTATCTTCACCTGCTACTCCAACTATTCCTACTCCTCCTACTCCTACTCCTACTCCTACTCCTACAGAATAACTTCACCTGTAAGACAATCTCAGGAGACAAATTTATATATTTTCCTTGGTTGTATAATTCTAGTCTTTGCTCAAGGTGAAAAGATTGCCAGGCTTGTTCTTTTGTCTTTTGTAAATTGACTGTTGAAGATTTGTTTATGATCAGTTGGTTGCCTTGACTTTTCACCCCAACATGTTTAAGTACTGTTTTTGATAGCCATTTATGTATTTTGAATACTTCTGGGAAAGTTCCCTCCAAGAACGGCAAACAACACTGAAAATTAAGTCTTGGTCATTGAAGTATAGTCAGTCACTGCATTATAATTTCAATGGTTTTGCAATTATAATTCATGCTATATAATTTGAAGTGGAAGATGATGATTTTTGGGCAAGTTGAAATCAGATTTTCTTAGAACCGTCTTTTCCACCAAGGTAGGAAATGAAAAGTGACATTTTATTGTTCATCTTCACCCTTGGTTTAGACTTGCTTCATATATTGCCTTGGAAATGATCCACTTGTGTTAAAATGGGGAGTCTTAATTGATTTATATTTAGTCATAAGATTTGTCTGGACTAGGACACAACTAATTTAGATATGATATATATTTTTGTGTTGATATAGTTTTAAAAATCAGCTTCTAAGTCTAAATTTTTTTATGAGAGATACAGTATGGATGGTGTGTGCTTAAATGAACGAACTCTAAGAATGAAATAAAACTCCTAGTTATGAATGGAGGTAGCTTCTTCAGCTTTATAAAACTACTCTCGAGTTTCATTTGGGAAACTGCTCGTTTGACTTTTGAATGCATAAATAACAGAGATGAGGTCCACCAGGAAAGGCCTGCAATGGTACTGTGCTTATAATTTTTTTTACAGCAATTCAATAGGATGCTATTGGCTGAAGCTGAGGCATCAAAATACTAAAAGCCCATATAAACGACTGGAAATTTGAAATATAATACTAGAGGGAATAGAAAGAAGCCAAGGCATCAATTTGAAAATGCTTCTACTTAAGCAACATTCTCTTCTTCAACTACTTTGGGATATTCAAATAAGTGAGCCATATCAAAAAAATCATCTCTAACAATCTCTTCAACCTTAGTCATCAAATCTGTAACCTCCTTCTCACTCTTCAAATTTGTAACTTTTTTCTCACTCTTCAATTTTATAATTAAAGACTAAAAATATTTATTACGCTTGATGAGTTTGATGTAAAACTCGTTGAATTGAAGAGACCGATGAGACACAAAATATGAAAGTAGCAAATAATTCTCTTAAAATTATTACGTAGATTCACAAACTTCAATTTCAATTTAAAAAGTTTTTTTTACTACTACTATTGGAGATGCCCTTATGAAATTTGATTTTATGCATCAATCTTATCCCCCAAACTATCCACTCGACCAGATTTTTATTTTTGGTACCATTCCAAGTCTTATAATGTACTACCTCAATTCCTAAAAAATTGTCGATTAAGGTTTTTGCACATAGATTAAGAAAGTATCATTTATCAAATAAAATTTGTTTGAAATTCCATCACTACCCCTTGAAAGTATCATACAAGGGAGAGAATTTCTTAGGACAATGAGAGAAGGCATGGGTAATATAGAAAAATAAATAATTTATTCTCCTTGAAAGTTGTAAACGTCAAATATTTTAGAACAAAATTTTTTCTAAAAACAGCAATCTTTTTAGGAATCTTAGAGAGATGTGTGCTGTGATGGTACATTTTAAAAAATACAGTTTAATCCACTACCATTTTCAAAGTTTCCGAAAGCACTTTAGTTCAGCTTTTGCTTTTGCTTTTGCTTTTGTAAAATAAAAATAAAAATAAATTATACTTATATGATTATAGTTATAACTTATAATGATATATGTAAATTATTGATCCATGTCCCAACATTCTTTTATTTATAATGTTTTCCCTGTATACTTATATAATTTGCTAACTATAGCTGTGTAACACAAATATTTTTATTACCAACAAACAAATGTTATTTATAAATAATAATTTATAAAGATGAACAAATATAAAACTAATCAAAATGAAGAAACTTATATAAGTACTTATAAGAAGAAGAAAAAACCTTAGTACCACCACCAATTCCTTATCAAATTGCTATATTCACTGATTATTGAATACATTTATTTATTTACATTATCAATAGACTAATGCTAGATGTACCTAGACGATAAAATAAAATTAAAAAAATAAGTCAATTTATTTCCTAGGTAGAGACCGGAGTTGTCTATTTCGGCTTTTGTCCAAGGGCCCGCATTTTAATTAGACATTCTAATGGGTCCTTGTTGCAATTATCTCAATATATTTACGATTTGATCATTTTTACCAAACTGGCGGGAAATGCTAATTCTCAAACCCTACACTACACGAATCCCCTTCTCCCTCTCTTCTACACATTTCTGCAATCTCCAAGCAATAATCACCATATCACATTCTTCTCCATGTGAAAAAACTATTACCAACTTTCTCTCTCTTCCATTCTTCTATTTCGTCACCTTCCCCAAATTATTACTTCGGAGTGTAAATCGGAATTTCAATGGAAGATAAGCTCACAAACTCAGAACTTGGTACTGCACTCAGTACAGTTACCGACAACACTGATTTACACAAAGCTTGGCATCTACTCAGTCTTATACTAACAACTGGTCGGCCGGTTCGTCCGGCGGCACTCGCATCCCGATGCACTTCATTCCGATCTTCTCACGAATATGTCGAATTCATGTGTTCAATACCTAATTCGCCTATATTCTTAACTGAAAATCGCTTCGTCATTATTTCTACAGCTGCGTTCGTAGCTTTCGGACAGTTTATGTTGAATTTAAACAGAATTTCAGCAGTTGTGCCTCGGATAAAAATTGGATTTCTAGAGCCGAAGAGAGTATGGGAAGATGTATCCAAAATTTATTATAGGAAGAGGAAGAGAAATGGATTCAACTTTGAATATTTTCCAGTAGTGAAAAAGAGAGCTTTTTTGCAAAATGTTTTTGATGGTAAATCGAGTTCAATTTTAATTTAATTTGTCTTGATTTTTGTATATATATTTTGTCTTTAATTTGTCTACTGGATGTTTCAAATGCAGAGGAGGACGAGGAACAGACTATGTTGTCTCCTTCTAACAAAATTCAAAATGCTTATGCTAAGGTAAACTTATAATTATTCCCTTAATATTAAGTTTTGTTTCAATTTCGAAGGATTGTAGAGTTTATAATTGAGCTCAACATATTGTTCGTTCTAGTTTGATTCCATTCGCTGTTAGTTATTGTATTAGATGTTTTATTTTGTGTTATTGGTTGAGGCTGATACCAGACTGCAACATTGGGGTAAATCATTCCCTGACATTCATGTAAAAGAATACAGATGAGGTTTGCAGCTTATTTCTACTGTTTCACATATTTGAAGAAACTACATTATTGTTCAATAAAAGTTAAATAGGTTTTGGATATAATAACCTGAATTGGTGATTTTGGACAAACATTGGTAGGCCACGAATATCCATGTCATATGATGGAGTCTCACTTAGTTGCGGGGCTGTGCATAATATATGCATAATTACTGTGCTGGACTTGATATTAGTCACATTCTTTTGAATATATATTTTATAGTTGTAATCGCTGTGTTCACTTAAATGTCCTTCTAACTGTTTGGTGGACATTGTAAACAGTTTGGCAGACAAGGCCTATGCGATGAAATGTTCATAATGCCCCTCATTTAAGAACTTTCAAATAAGACTCCCACCTGTCCGCCAAACTGTTTAG
The DNA here is from genome assembly GCA_020205615.1 of Panax quinquefolius. Lineage (NCBI taxonomy): Eukaryota > Viridiplantae > Streptophyta > Magnoliopsida > Apiales > Araliaceae > Panax > Panax quinquefolius. Next base: position 103,584,374 of record CM035174.1, on the reverse strand, counting down.
TTGAGGACCAAGGGTGTAAACAAGTCGAACCGAAGCGAACAGAGAGATGTTCGAATTCGACTCGAAAAGTTAAATTCATACTCGAATTTGAATTGTATTTGAAAAATTATAGTCACATTCGACTCGACTCGTTTATTACTTGAATTAAACTACTCGCGAGCTTCAAATTCAAGCTTGAATTCGAGTCTCCACATAATAACTAATTGAATTTGTTATTTTACTTAAAAATGAGAAAATATATTTATTATTAAACTTTACAAATATAAAATCACAATTAAAATTAAAAACAAAATAAAATAATACTCCCTCCGTTCCTTAATATAGGTCGTTTTAGACATGTATACAAGAATTAAGGAAATGATTGAAAAGCATTAACTATGTTATCAATTGTCTATAATACCCTTCACCTCACTTATCTCATAAATATGGATCAAAAAATTAGGTGGAGTAATAAGGGGCAATTTGGGAAAAATAGTAATCAATTCTCCTAGATAACCACAAACGACAACTAATTAGGAATAACAAAAAGAGTCTAAAACGACCTATATATAGGAATGGAGGGAGTAATAATTAATTATATCCTAATTTGATTTAATTTTGTATGTATTATAAGAGAATTTATCGAATATCTAATCGAATCTATATCAATCGAGTATGTATCGAATCACAATCGAGAATTCGAGTAGTTTAAATTTTAAAGGAGTCGAGTATAACTTTGCTCAAATTCTACTCATATTTTTTTAAAACTATTTTTTATGCTCAAATTTGGATCATATTATTAACGAATCCGAGTTTCGTTCGTATTTTTTGGAGTCGAGCCCGAATTGAGTCCGACCTGTTTGGTTCGTTTAGTGCCTTACTGAGGACAGGTGATAGACTAATATTAGATCATTTAGATTGTGAAAAAAGTAAGCCATTTTCCCTTTCATTTCATATGCAATATTATGTATTACAAATCATTCACTTTCCCCTTTTTTATTATTCTTTGATTAGATAATCCAATTTTTCTACGAATATTTTTAAAAAAAACTATACGGAAAAACCTTTTAGTAACCTAGCAATATTTTTTCTTTGTTTATTTAAGTGGTAAAGAAAGTATCGAACACTTATCACCTCTTTGTAAGTATAACTCATCTATCTATGTATGTGTAGCAGTTTTTGTGTCATTTATCCACAAGCCAAATTGATACATGCGGCCTACAAATACTAGATATGGATCTGCTTATATCCTTCAGTTTAACACATTAATTATGATTCTTAATCTTTTTTTTAGAATAATTATTTTCCTTTTTGAAGCTTATGATTTTTTATTTTTAACGTTGTTGCAACTTATTCGAAACAGTGCGATACAATTTTACTCAATCAGCCGTCCAATTAACTGTTTGGCAAACATTGTCCTCCAGACAATTTGGTGGACGGTTGGTTGTGTTGCTTAAAAGTTTTTTAATTAGGGGCGTTATGGACTTGCAATCACATAGGCCTCGTCTTTCAAACAATTTGGGAGATTGTTAAATGAGTATCACGATTTTGAGTGTTGAATATATAAATGAATGGTGTAAGATGGGCTAGATAAAATAGGGGTTGATACATATATACTGCAGGTTATGGGCATCTCTCAGCGAGCGCATGTGACCATCCATGATTTAAAAGGGTTTTAGTTGCTTCGCAATAGGGATACACAAAAAAGATCGTAAAAACGGCCAAACAGGTCCGGACCAAAGAGTTATGCTCGGTTTTTACATCTAATTTGGTTGACCACGTTTCATGAAATCAAAAACCGACATGTTCCGGTCGGTGGCCGGTGACAACAAATCAAATGGTTCGCACTGACCGAAGCTTTTATAGTATATATATGTGTGCGCGCGCGCGTTTGCATAAACTACTTTTGTTAATACTTCACACAATAACTCTTCACTATCGTCTCGTGGTTTGCAATTCTTTCTATATCCAATATCCCTTTTTACTCTCAAACAATGTATTTCATACATCTATCCAACTCTTCGTCTCCTTATATCTCTTAGCCCCACCACACAACCACAAAGAAGGCCATCGCCACATCTTCCTTTCTCTCCTCTCTTCTTCTATTTCGATGAAATTTGAAAGAAAACTCAAGGTGGGTTTGTTTTATTTTAAAGCTTTGGAGGTGTTTTTATAAATATTTTCAATGTAACCTTTGAAATTTTACTCTTCACTCTTTATAATTATGACTACAAAATTCACTTCCCCTTTCTCTTGATTTGGTTGATTTTACAATTAATTATAAAAAGTTTGTAGTTTTGCTATGGTTTGGATTTAATTAAGTGATTTTTATCCTTGTATGGTCTGAACCATGGAATTGTAGCTGGAATTTATGGAATCATTAAAGCTAATGTTTTCAACTTTCTTATTCTTTGTTCATCTAACTCAAGAAATTTATGGGGAAACCGACATCGACCGAGGCTGACGAAAATAGCTGAGTCAACCGAGCATGATAAAAACTGCTGAGTTTGATTGGCTTCGGTGATGGCATAAAGAAAACTTAAGAATTTGGGTTCGGCAAAAATTTCTCCTAGAGATCGGCCGAAAACCGACAATGAACTCCCCTACTTTGAAATTCAGTACAGTGGATGAAAGATCTGTCATGAATTGACATTTTTGCCCATAATGAAGACTCATCTCAGATGTGAGAACCAAGAAACTTTTCTTCTCTCCTCTATTCAGAATAGTGAATGTTCCTTTGGTCTTCTTCTTTAGCCTTTTGTTTTTCAGATTATCTTAACTCAATAACTCACCCTCAGAATTCAAAAGAAAAATTTTCATTTAAGATTTTTGTCCTTTGTTACCTTTATTTGTTCATTCAAATTCTATATTTCTCTTTATCTGTTTTTATAGCTATTTACTTCTATTTTGTATTCTTTTTAATAATCTCATTTAAGTTCTTTCTCTTTTTCTCTTACCCATTAAGTTTTGACTGACTTGCCATTTCTACTTCTTCTATAATATGGAAAGTCAAGATTACATTTGATTATATATATATATATATGTAGATTTTTCTCTGTCTATATATATAGAGAAACAGAAAGAGAAAGAAAGAAAAACTCATTGTAATCTTATTCTCTATCATTTCGTAGACTAGAAATACGAATAAAGATGTAATTCATATGACTAGAAAGCTGTTGGGGTTTAAAAGGTGGAATCAAAATTTATTGCATAAATTTCTTCCGTTACAAATAGGCATGGGGGCAAACTGAGAAAGAATATGCATAGAGCAAAGTACAAACTAAGAAAGAAGAGGCAGAGCAAACCAAATTGTTCTTTGCTGATGAAATTTCAATTTTGTGTGTAAGAAGTTGCATCTGCCATTCTTAATAGCGGTAAGGAAGTCCTGTTTCTTGGATCTTGCATCAGAGACGCGTCTTCATTGAGGACAAAGATGTCAATTCACGATAGTACTCTCGTCCGCTATTCTGAATAGTGGATAAACTAAACCCTTTTAAATCATGGCCGTTCAATCTTTAGTTGGAAGGTGACAGATGCGCAGTCCGCGAAATGTCCATAGCCAGCAGCCCAGCATAGGATTTAGATCAGTCGCCATATATATTAAAAGAAACTATCTTACATGCTTTGATTCGAAGCTGATATAGGATAAGAACTTGACGATATACGCAGGCATCCTGGTTGTGAGATTCTATGTGAAGGAGATACTGAGAAGGCACACTAGCTTTTCGCTAAGAATGCGCATGTCCAAAAATTCTTGAAGCTGTTATGGTATTGCTATAGTGTGAACTGCAAAGTGCATAAAGAAGTATACCTGACTCAACTCAACTTTGAGCTCAAGAGGTCCCAAGTGATTACTGCCTTAATTCCTTGAAAAACAAATTTAAACTTTTTTGTGACACTTCAACATATTTTCTCTTTCTCAAACCATAGAATGCATCAATTGGACTGTTGATGCAATGTCTATAGTCTACACAGATGCAATCAATGCTCCTACTTAACCTTGTTGGTGGATTCCTTGTCTAAATCTTTGACAGTATTTTTAATTATTAAGTCTGATTTTATATGGCTGGCTTCTCTCTTCTTTTTCCATTTTTCTTTGTATTTGTGTATGCATCAATGTATGTGTCTAGAAGTTAATGCACTCCTCATGACTAGCTCTAGGCCATTACATATTTTTAGTCTTGGTATCTACCTTAGGCATAATATTGGGACGGGTAAACTGTAGACCTTTTTTTTGGGTAGAATGTCGCTACTTCCAGACTCTAAAAGCATGTTCCCATCCTTAACTTACATTGGCTTTATATATTTGGCTTATTCTACATTATTGAAATCATATCATTTTCCTTTATATGCTTCTTTTATTTTATTTTTTTAATTTATTCTAGTTGTTCCAATTTGATAGGTTGCAAGTCCCCTGAGGGATGATCTTTGCTTCTTTAATAAGTGATCAATTTCTTAATACTTAACCTAATAAATATCTTGTTCTATATTCTTGATTTGTTCTTGCAGGTACATTTCCAGGTAAATATGACCAGAAACATGATTACACCACCAGTAAACTCATCAGTCATGACATGTAGCTCAGATAAATTTGATAAAATGACGGTCATAACTTCCTGGCTAATCAAGTCCAATGTCAGCCTCTTAAGTTATGGATTGAAGAATTCTGGACAGGAAAGTCAGAGGGAGACCAGTGAGTTTGTGAACAGGGAAGCGCTTGAATGTGTAAGTACATCAGAGTGTCAATTGGGTTTTCTCAATCATGAAAAATTTCCGCATGTTCCTCATGAAATAAAAGTAAAATGTATAGAGACTGATATGCCTCATCAAGAACCATCTCTTCTTCCTAGTAGAATGAAAAATCCAGTTGTCTTGGGAGAAGCTAAGATGTGCAACCCTTATTCTATGTGTGGAATAGATCTCAATGAGCAATATTGCCCAGAAGTAGATGAACAGATGATAATGTCACCAGTGGGGGCTGATAATACACTTTATGCTTGTAAAGCTATAGGTGAAAGAGGTGAAGATGAAAGAGTCAGGGAAGGAAAAGAAGAGGAACAGATATGTGATTCTGGTAGGTGTAAAGGAGATGTTGAGAATCTGCCAAACAATACAATTAACATGAACACTCCTCTTGAACATGACATAAATATTATATTGAGGAGCAATGAAATGTTGCCAACTTTTGTCAGAGAGAAAACATCACATGTTAAGAGTCGGGCTGTTCTTTCAGAAGATCTGCTTTCTGTTGATAAGAAGCAGCTGGAAAAATCCTTCCCTAAATGGAAGATGATTCAGCAGGAAGCACAAAATCCTAGACTGCAATCTCTCAGCCAGTGGGAGACAATTGGAAACTACAAGACTAATTGTGCTCATACAGAGCAGCAGTACTGTAAAAGAGATAATAGCTTAATCTCCATGAAGCAGAATTATGAACATAAGACGCATACCGAAGATAGAAGAGCAAATTCTAAAGAAATCAGGGGAAAAACTGTCTCCACTATTCTCAAGGTAAGCTCCAGTGTGCAATAATAGTGTGGCCATGTTTCATTACTCAAGGATTTGATTTAACTTTAGTTATTCTGATTATTTGACCTGTTAATTTTCGCTCTTGATGCTTCTTCTTTAGAATCAAGTGGAGCCAAAATTACTACCTAATTTTGAGTCTTTTACTGTAGAGGAGGAAGAAGGTTCAGGTATTAAAGCTTTGATAACCTGTTGGTTAAAGCTTAATCCTTGGTAAATCATATGGTTTAACTTGATTTTATTTACCTTTTTGCAATCGTAAATATGCAGGTGGTTATGGTACAGTTTACAGGGCACAGAGAAAGCATGATGGAGTGACATTGGCAATTAAATGTATGATTTGAAATATTTTTGTATGTGCTAGTTCCTTTCTTATATTTCAATGAAATGATTATACAAGGCAAGTAAGATGTAATAGTAGTTTGATGTGGTAAACATAAATAGTCGGATCATATTCTGACTGGCTTGCATGGTTAAAAAAGGTATGTTTATAGTAGTTTGCAGCCATACTCAGTACTGCAGAAAAAATAATGAATCCTCGTATTTAAATACTTATTTCCTTTTTATCGCTTCCACCATTTGTTAGCTTTTACTACAACATATCTTCATATGGCTTAAAAGCTGACAACACCTTTTGCTTCTTAAGGGATGCTGATGTAAATTCATGTTTAAGGTACTTACCTTGTGTCAACTGGCATGTGTATGGTTTCTGCAGGTCCTCATGGCAATGCTAATAGACATCATATTCAAAATGAAATGAAAATGTTAGAGCGGTTTGGGTGAGATGCTGAAGCATTCTAAGAATCTATTATGTTTTAAAGTTGATGAAAGATGGTGTCAACTTTTCAACTTATAATGCAGGGGTAAGAATTTTGTGATAAAATATGAAGGCTCCTTTAAGTATGGGAGTGCTGATTGTCTTGTGCTAGAGCATGTTGAGCATGACAGACCTGAGGTATTATGTTGTTCTTCTCTCTTTTATATAGGCAAATACTCCAGAATTTAACTGAAGGGTGTTTTTGTTTGTTCTTTATCTGATTTAAGTTTGGATATTTAATTTTTTAGGTCTTGAAAAGAGAAATAGATGTTTTTCAACTCCAGTGGTATGGGTACTGTTTGTTCAGAGCTCTTGCTGGTTTACATAAGCTGGTAACTATGCAAACTAATTTGATGTATTCTGTTGATATTACTGTAGTGTAGTATGCTTTTCTGCTTTTCCTAGACCAGAGGAACTTGGTATGTTTTGTTGCACTTGCAGAGAGTAGTTCATAGAGATGTTAAGCCTGGGAACTTCCTTTTCTCTCGTAAGGTCAATAAAGGTTATCTGATAGATTTTAACCTGGCTAAGGTGAGTAATTCTATTCTTGGATATTTACCTTGTTTTTAGATTTTTTAGTAGCGTTATACTTTTGTTGAAGTTAAATGAAACATAATCTGACAGTTCATGCTTTGCTCTTCACCCCTTCCTTTTCGCAGGATCTGCATCATAAATATGTAACCTCTGGTGAGCTCTGAGCTCTAATTTCTATCTGAATACCAATGAAATCTTTTATACCATTTTTGTGTTTTCTTTTTAAAGGAGAAGCTCTTCGTGTGCAAGCTTAAGATTTTGGTGTTTCGCCTAGTTAATTTGTTTGAGCAAGGAAGATAAAAAGTTAAAGAACAATACTCACCGTTCCACAAAAAGAGTTCTATTTGATTTTTTTTCCTAGTGAATTTGCAGAATCCAAAAATCCAATATTGATGTGGATTTATTTGATTTAGTAAAGCAATAGTCTATGTTGTAAACTACTTAAAGTATTACCAAATATAAAAGTGTTATTGCAAAAATTAAAATAAATTCATATCACATTTCAAATTACTAAAATAAAACTCAAATGGGACTCTTTTTGTGGAATGGATGTAGTATAATATTTCTCATTAATTACTATCCTTTCTTCTTACGAGGTCAGTTAGATCTCACCACAAATTGGTTTGATGAATTCGTTATGCTATAATTTTACAGATAAATCGGCAATGAGCTATGATATGGGCTTCAATCATGTTCCACTTCCCCATGCAAAATCTCTTCCTCATGCAAAAAGTAGGACATTTCTGACTACTAAAGCTTGGGAAGCAGTAAATCAAGAGGCAGGAAAAAGCTCCAAGCCACTGTCAGTACTCAAGAACCTCAAGAGGAAGACTAACCAAACAAAGGAACATGCTGACTTGAGCAGTAGGAATATAATAAAAAGTCAAGGTGCTGATGGCTCTGGGATAACCTCTGCAAAAGATGCAACAAGCACCAGAATTCCTTCAGCCGAAAGGATGAGGGAACCCGTGCCAATGCAAGGTAGGAAGGAGCTCATCAGCCTGGCACAAGAAGCAATGCAGGGTCCCAATCATGAAGTGACAAGTATTCCAGCTTCTAAGAGGAAGAGGATTGTTGCCCCTTATGAAAGATTGGATAGAAAACTCGTTTATCTTACTCCAATGCCTCTGCACTCCAGCGGAATTGCTGTTGCTGGTGCTGGCTTAATAAAGAGAGGTATGCTTTCCACATTTGGTCACTGGATGACTGGAGATTACAACGTCCGATGTTTATATTGGGATTGATCATGTTTTACTTGTCCATAGGGAATGCTAAGCACAAGAAAGAAGGTCCCTGTGTTGGAACAAAAGGTTTTAGGGCTCCAGAGGTGGGAAATTATGACTGCCATCATTTTTCTTTAACTGTATATAAAATGAGCAGAAAGATCAATAATTTTATACCATCTTATCCTTAAACTTCTTACTAGCAGAAAAATGTTCCAATTGAAAATTTCATTTATTCACTGAGCACTTGTGAGTATGAAAAGATTGACCGGTTATAGAGAAAGTTACTAGTGGTAATTTAGCGAAGTGACAACTTATTTGGGAAACTGTAAATGAGAACCTTGTGATTCCAAGGAATAATGAGTTTAGGCATTAGGTTTCTGACTGTAAAGGACCCCCTTTCATGTTTACCTATTCACCCTCTGTTTGTATAGGTATTGTTCAGGTCTCCTTATCAAGGCCCTAAGATTGATATCTGGTCTGCTGGGGTGACATTACTCTACCTGATCACCGGAAGATTACCTTTTGTTGGTGACCCCGACCAGTAAGGACCCATGCTCTTTATTTAAATGCCTTGTACAAATTTTGTTCTCAGTTAGATTGGTCAATCATACAATTCTCTCTAACAGGAACGTAAAGGATATTGCCAAGTTGAGGGGCAGTGAAGATCTGTGGGAAGTTGCCAAGCTGCACAACCGTGAATCATCCTTTCCAGCAGTATCACTTAAAAAATTCCCGTCTTTTTTACTACGTTTTAACTTAAAAATATGTTTTGTTACTAAAGAGAACTATTTTGGTGCAGGAACTTTATGATATGCAATCCTTGCCATCCAAGAAACTGCGAGATTGGTGCGGACTCAACACAAGAAGACCAGATTTTCTCGAGGTTGTCCCAAGATCCTTTTTTGATCTCGTGGACAAATGTTTGACAGTGAACCCGAGATTGAGGATAAGTGCAGAGTAAGCTCTTAGGCACGAGTTCTTTGCACCATGCCACGAGCAGCTAAGGAAGCAGAGGATGCTCAGGCAAGGGCTAAGCTTGGACTCTGGAACTAGCCTTCTTTTGAATACTCAACCAGACATGTGAAGGTTTACAAAGCTGAGCAACTTTGATGAGCTTTATAGAGGGTTTTCATTTTGTTGTGGTGTAACTGTATAACCTAGCTATCAGCTAGTAATCTCTTGCACATTCATGCTATACAAGTTCTGCCTTTCCCCTCACCCTCCTCATATATATATAAAATATTTTCTTACAATAGTCAATTGGGTGTATGTTGTACTGACTACTGAGTATCGACTAAAGAAAAGTACTAGAAATTGTCATGAGGTACACCCGATCTATAACTTTCAATTTTCCCTTGGTATTAGATATCTAGATGGAGGATTGCTTAGAAATGAAGTATATCCTGGGGTAACCCAGAAAAGGAGGCAAGGCATCCTTCTAATGACTACTAGTCCGTTCGAGAAAAAATAAAGTACAGTACTACTATCAGGGTCCCCCCCTCCCCAAAAAAAAAAAAAAAAGGAAAAATAAAGTATAGTACTATCAGTTTCCCCGCCCTCCCAAAATAAAGTTTATTTCTTATGATGAATATCTAATATATAAAGCTGGAATCCCCGTTGAATTATAAACAATTTTAGAAGTTTTTTGTCTTTTTTTAAATGTCTTTGAACTCTTTTATTTTGAGAACCTTTTAACTTTTAAGATAATTTCATTTTATCTTTTTTATATTAATTTTTATTTAATCCCTCAAATTTTATAAATTTTTATTTTATTACAAAATATTTTACGTGCGACGAGTCACCATACTGGTATATATAAAAGAAATATTTAAAGAATCATTTTTTTTATAAATAAAACTCTTGTAGTCTTGTAGGACTGAGGGGTAACATTGGAGAAAAATAATAATGTAATATTATAAATTTATGGTTGACATGGCATGAGTTTATTGGTTAAGGGACGTGGCTCTTATTAGAGGCCACAACACGCATGTATAAACAATTAACGATCTCTTCCAAGTTAACAATGTCACTGTCTTCTGTTAAGTCAACCAATGGAATTTATTTGTGCTCAAATAATGGCCGGAAATTTCCAAAACCGATATATTTTTTATTTTTCTTTTTTAAATGCCCCCCATTTGAGTCAGAATTTCGTTTTTGACATCCAACCGTGGTTGGATTCCAAAACGGCCAAGACGGATCCAAATTAACACTAGGGTTTATCCAACCAAAGCAAGTATCAAGTCAGTTGATTTGGTGCTGAGTTAACGTTCAACTTTGATTACCGATTAAAAGTTTTTTTTTTTAATTTTTATTTTCATGTTTATAAATTTTGATATTCTCAAAAGTCAACTTAAAAGTTAAAAAGTTATGTTTTTTTTACAAAAATTTAGTACATATTTATTATTAAACATACTATTATTTGTCACTAAAAATTGAGTAAAGACTTTTGGGTTATCAAATTTGGATTGTTGAGTTGACTTGAGATCAATTAAAATGTTGTTTAAAATGTTTACTTTATATATATATATATATATATATATATATATATATATATTAAAATATATATATATATATATATATTAAAATATATAAAATTCGTGAGTCGTCAAATCAAAATATACATGTATGTATGTGGCGATTTTATGTGATAATATACTTATTTTTACTTGATTAATCGTTTTTTAACTTACATGTACCGCTTGTACGTGTTTTACACATATTATTAATTTTGTAGCACTAGACTAGAAAAATACAATAACTAACATTAGTAGTTGGAATTTTTAAAATAAATATTGATGATTTGCACAATATGTATATATATAAGAAAATTTTGAATATCCCTACTAACAATAAAATAATATATTTTGTGTAAAATAATAATTTTTTATCACAAAATATATTATTTTTTTATGAGAAATTTCATGTGAATGGGAGGAATATTTGGTGGGTTATTTCCTCGGGTGGCTAATTTCGTAAATAAATAAAAGTCTTAAACTCCAAAAAGATAGTATATTTTTAAATCCGGGTCGGGCGTCTAGTAACTTCGCGGAAAGATAGATGTCGTCATCTGTGAAAACGAACCGATACCCACCCACGCCTTTATATACACACAAGTCATAATAACATCTCCGTTTTGTTTTGAATTAAACAGATCTGTGAATCAATCCATCAGTCAATTTCTCGTAACAAAGAAGAAAACCTAAAGCTTAATTAGGCGGCCTTCAAAAAATGGAAGCGTTCTCATCGTTCTTCGAATCTCAATCATCTTCTCGTAACGGTTGGAGTTACGATTCTCTCAAGAATTTCCGTCAAATCTCTCCCACCGTTCAAACTCATCTCAAGCAGGTTTGCTTTATTATCTTTTCTCTCACGATCTTCTTTTTTTGCTCTTTGCATATTTAGGATCTTACATCTTTTATGCTGTTTCTTTCAATGTTTAAATTCGCCTTACCGATAATTTTTGGCGATTAAACGGATATATATTCGTGTATGAGACGTTTCGTATATTTTGATCTATATTTGTGTCGGTGATCAAATTTGCCTTCAAAATGATTATCGGCGAATGGAAAGATGTTTATATTTTTGCGATCTTTTCCTTTTTCGGAAGGAAAGGAAAGGAATTTGTGGTAAGGATAATTATTTCGAGTCTGAGTGATATTTGTATTGACATTTGTGAAATTATTTACTGTAGGCAGAAAAATGCAGTTGTGGACTTGGTTATTAACTATTGTAAATTTATTTCAGAATTACTTGGTGGTTGAATTTCTTTCTGTCATGATGGAGATGTTGAAGAATTACTGTAGTGGCTTCTTTGTTTGATCAATAATCATTTTTTTCCACGCATCTTGGAATTATTTGATTCAGTCCTTAGAAATAAATGACCACTTCTAATTATTTGATGTAAAGCGAGAGGAAACTAAGGCAGTTATATTTGGTGTTAACATCAAAAGTTAAGCTTTTTTGTTTTTTCGTTTTTAACCTTTAAATTCATCTCTCCCATTAAGTCACATTTCTTATTTTTTGTATTTCCTGTGTTTTTCCTGTGACTTGGGGTGGTTAGTTGTGTCAATTAAATGAAGGCTTGGTTTTTATAATGGATTTTTGTTGGTTTCTATTGATTCTATAATTTATTGGTATGACTTGCCCATTTTCAGGTTTATCTCTCACTATGTTGTGCTCTGGTTGCGTCAGCTGTTGGGGCTTATCTGCATATCCTTTGGAATGTTGGGGGTCTCCTCACAACACTTGGATGCATGGCAAGCATTGTTTGGCTACTGTCTACACCTTCTTATGAAGAGGTAACTCCCTCTTGTTTTGTTTTGTCCCTTTTAGGTGTCTATTTTTATTTCATTTTTAGATTTGCAAGATATTTATTCATCATGAGCTTGAATTGTTGTCCTTTTCTTGATGATGTTGAGCAGCAAAAGAGGGTTTCACTTCTGATGGCAGCTGGCCTTTTTGAAGGTGCCTCCATTGGACCTCTGATTGAATTGGCCATTGATTTTGATCCAAGGTAATTGCCTAATGGATTTTATATAACTTTTTTCTTCCTTTTCAACCATTTCTTAACGAAGTTTTTTGCTGAATATTTTTTGTTCCGGGATTCTTGTATAATTCTTTATTTGGTCGTGTAGCTGTGTTGACCTTGATCCTTTGATATTTGTGAAGAATATTTATTTTCCCTCCCTGTTGTTCTTCTTCTAGGTGTGAACAGCACTATCTGGTTCAATAAATAGTAATGTTCACATACATACCTTCCTTTTACTTGTGAAGTTTCAGATAGGATCTATTAGATTTTGATATATTTACTCTTGCCGTTCACAAAAAGCAAGTTTTACCTGACGAGGATATTAATTTATACTTTGCTGGGCGTTTTATGCTGCACTTGCACAACAGTTTATTTACATACCGCTTTTATTTTACTTGCAGAATGTACTTTACTTGCACTGGGTCTTATTTTACCCAAAAACAATTGTTGACCTTTGAAAGAGACTTATTTTGAAACAAAAGATAAAACACAAAAGTAGTACTTCTTGCTTTACCTAGGGAGTAAGTTTTACAAGTTGCATGCAATTTGGCTGCTTCCTCTTTCCTTTACAGTTAGTATGATAAATTTAATTTTTGAAAGTCATTGCTGAGCGTTGTCATATGATTTAGTTGCAAATCTTGTCAAATTAAATAGAGAAATGAATCTGCATTAGGTTGAGTGTTCATTCATGTCACTCATTGAATCAGTCCTTTTAATGTAGGAGAATGTTTATTCTCATTGCCATTTATAGTTGACTACAACATGAACTTGATCTCTAAGTGCTTCTAGATGGGTTGTACCTATGATAAACTGATATGTTTTTACTTGCATTGTAGCATTCTTGTCAGTGCGTATGCGAATTTATAAAAGTACTCTTTTATTTAGATTGAAATCTTTCTACTTTAAATGCAGCATTGTGGTCAGTGCATTTGTGGGAACTGCTTTGGCCTTTGGTTGTTTCTCAGCAGCAGCCATGTTAGCAAAGCGTAGAGAGTACCTTTACCTAGGTGGCTTGCTCTCTTCTGGTCTCTCCATCCTTTTCTGGTTGCACTTTGCATCTTCCATCTTTGGGGGCTCTGTAGCCATGTTTAAATTTGAGGTACGAAATATGTGTGCTGGCTTTTTCACGTATTGGTACTTTAAAAAAAAAAAGATGGAAGAAGAGAAAGCTGATGTTTTAGTTTTGTTGACATTTTTGCAGTTGTACTTCGGCCTTCTTGTTTTTGTTGGCTACATGGTAGTTGATACCCAGGATATAATTGAGAAGGCTCACCTTGGAGATCTGGACTATGTGAAGCATGCCCTAACTCTTTTCACTGATTTCATTGCAGTCTTTGTCCGTATCCTTATTATAATGGTGAGCATTCTTGAGTTGGAATACCAACCTTTTTATTCATTTTGCGGTAGTTTCTTGTAGTGTCTCAGCTACTGTTGCAGCTTGTGGGTTATTTTGAATGGAAATAGTGTGTGACGTGTTGCACTTGTGTCATTGGTTTTGCAGTTGAAGAATGCATCATCCGAGAAAGAAGAGAAGAAGAAGAAGAGAAGGAACTGAGTTTGGCTGGAACTAGGATGACGAATGTCTGTCAATATTTTCATTTTCCATAACTGATTTGATCATCTAGTGTGGTGGTTTGTAACTGAATGTTTATCGATTACTGGACAAAGAAAACATATTTTATATTCAAGGTGGTGTTGCGTTGTGCCTGTGGTTGCTAGTGTCTTTCCTTTCCTTGCATCAAAATTCCGGGTAGACAGATGATAGATATAGGCGAGCAAGTTATTCATGGAAATTGCTGATATTATACAATTTTGTACAAATTGTTCATGGAAATTGTTTTAGTGCTTGCTTGCTTGCTTGCTTGCTTGATTTTAGCCGAAAGATGTAGTATATGGTCAGTTGGTCACCCTCCATTATTTTATACTATATCATTTTATTCTTACTCTACTAAAATTTTAGCCGAAAGATGTAGTAACTTTGTAAATCCAAATGTTTCCTTGGCCACCAAAACCATGACTGTCGTTCATTGGAGTATTATTTTCAATGAGTGGTATATGCTAGTAATTGGAGGCTGATTTGGGTTAGCCAATAGACGCCTCGAATGGTATTGGTAGGGGCCTATTCAAGTGAATTACATCCCCACATATGTCATTTTCTTGGTGGGGGTGGGTATGTATTATGTAATGATGCATTTTCTACAAAATTTATTTCTGCCACGTACATTTACTTTACTAACTTTAAAGCTCTACCCAAAATTTAAGCTTCTTACCTTTTCCTTTTTATTTTAGGAAAACATATTTATTTATTTTTTTACAGAATGTCCAAGGTACCTTAAGATGCTAATTTGTTTTTTTCCCTTTGTTTTTGGTACTATTAAAAAATTTAAATATTTCTATGCCACGAATCTGTTTTTGGTGGTTGAAAATGGGGAACAATGTGTATGACTATGCATGATAGAAAAAACTTGAAAAAAAAAAGTGTGAAAGTAGAATATGCTGGTAGAGAGAATTCGAAGAATTTGATCCACGACTCACGGCTAACTTAGGCCCATGCTTTCCTGTATCTTTGTATATCTTAAATATTTCAAAAAAAAAAAAACTTATACATTAAAGGAAAAAAATGTATATAGTTTAAATAAATATAAAACTTTTATTGTAGAATGAATTATTCTCTTTTTGGCATTCAATATATATGCAACAGTTAAGTAGATTTGAAATAGAAAATTAAATTAAATTAGTGAATTGACGTGACAATAAACACGACTTTAATAATATAGAGTTGGAACATATATATATATGCCTCCATGTCATGTCACCTTCTCCAATAGCAGGATTATTTTGTTTATGCATTTCTTTCAGTGAACAGTAGTAAGGATAACCCACCATGTTTAATGGATAATATAATTAACCTTTTGAAAATACATTTATTAGACAAGTACGTATAACATAATTTAGATCAACTAAACATCTATTACCAAATTTGAATTTTTTTTGTAAATAAAAAAGTCAACAATTTAATAAGTCTTGCATGCATGCATAATTGTACATAATAATGTAACAAAGTAGTATATATAGTAATAATGAAAAATTACAATCTATAAAACAAGATTGTTGCCATTTTATTTGTGAAGAATGCTCCTGCACTGCAAATAATACTTTATTATGATTTTATTTAATCATGTGAAGTGTATATCTATTTATATTGTTTGTACAAAGAATTTAATTTCTATATAAAAAGCCAAGAACAATTCACAAATATAGAGGACATGTTCTCTCTCTCTCTCTCTCTCTCTCTCTCTCTCTCTCTCTCTCTCTCTCTCTCTCTCTCACATAGTAGTACTAGTATTATATATTGAGTGACGAGATGATCCCAAAGAGATTAATTTATGCAGTTTTGTATCGCAAATCTTGTGTTGTAAATTGGGTTTAATCAAATCATTAATGTGCTCACCAAACATATACTACTAGTATTAAGGACACCATCTACCATTTTACACAATTTTATAATGTTTCTCGTGCTATCTCTAATTTTTATGAAGTACTTATATTTTTACATAAAAATTTGATATTTCTATATGATCTCTCGAGTGAGTCTCACTTCAGATAATTATGTGAACATATCAATTTTCTTTTTATATAGGACCATAAAAAAGCTTTTTAATAATATTGTTGGAGACAATACCCATGATGTATTCGATTAAGTCTCTAGCTAGTTAGACTAGAACATTGTAGAATTAAGTAGGGTTTATATTTTTGGGACATGACAAATTAGATGAAATGTGAGCAGCCAAAACAAATCACCTAATTTCTAGGCTTCCTTTGCCACTATTATCCCACACCCCACCAAACCAACTTCATTTTAGTATAAGAAATTTTGAATTTATATGAATGATTTGTTCATTAGTATTGTTTTAAGGATCATCTATCTAATCATCTATTTGTGATGTTTAAAAACCATACAACTATATATACCCTATTTTTCATTAAATGATGGCTTAAGATAATCGCATCAAACTAAATTGACTTTTGCCTAACCTGATCCTGATGGGAAGGAAAGCACATGAGAATCAATCAATTTTTATGTAAAAAATAATAATTTATTTATTTCCTTTACTCGCCATAGCCTGTCGCCGGAAAAATGTTTGTGATTGCCAGAAAAAGCACTAAAGCCCTCCTTCTAGCGCCAATGTTAACGCAAGTTTAAATCACTCGTCCGTCACGAAATTCACGCTACTTGAAACTCGCATAATAATGTATCATCACACGAAGCTTGGATTTCGTCTGTCACGGAGATAACTCCGGTGTGAGAATAAGTACAGGCCGTTCACAAGGTTTAACAATGGAGGCTTAAGTGTTTAGTGCTCAAAAGTGGGTATTACCTGTTAATTGTAACTATATTTGGAATAGAACTCCTAAATATGGTAGTTACTATATTTGGGTCCAACACAATCTTCTTAAAAGGCTTTCCAACACTATCTTTGGAGTTGCCTTGTTGACATATGATTAGAGTTAGAACCCTTAACCACATAATCCCCTTATTACGCCCAACTCTGCATATGGGCCTGCTCAACTTCCCAATCCAAAGCCCAACCCCCCAGTCATCATAAAACACCGGTTTGGGCCTCAACCTAAAGGGATCGAGGACCCGACCCTGATCTCTCTAACCTCCACCAGGCCCCGGTCTAATGGGCTCGAGTTAACCGACCCCGACCTTCCACCACTTTCGCCCCGAGCTCCTTGGTTCCGGCCCAAGCCTTCAGCCCACAAGAGAGTCGGTGAAACACTCACGAACAAGTGGGGTTGTGGGTGACTAGATGTTTCATGAAATCCATTGAAATTTGGATTCTCTCTTTTTTATCAAGTATTATTAATAGTATTAGTAATTAGTAATTGTCCGGTCACTTGTTTATTGGTTGTACCGGTACCGGAGATTAATTAGGTCTTCTTTATTTATGCCCTAACAAAGACGTCTTCTAGTTCTAGTTTCTATATTATTGGGATAAATAAGATTTTGATCATTTATCTTTGAGGTCCGATTTTTTATTGTGATTCTAAAAAAACTTTTTTATTACAATCGAATAAGCTGTACTTTCAAAAACTTACAAAATGGTCAATCAGATTCGATTTTCCGTCCAAAAAGCGGACGGAATCTTGTTGTCTTGAAGTTATTTCCATTTTTTTTGGCTTGGCGCATTATTTTTCTTGATGTGGAGGTTTAAAATTTTCTTAAAGAAAATGTTCTTTCATGAATCTTGAACTTCTGCACCTCTTCACATTAGAAACTTTATATTCCAACAAAAACCATTGTCTAAACTATCTACCATGCTTAAATTTATGTAATACTAATATTTAAACTTAGTAGCGTCGTTTAGGAATTGTAATAATAATAATAATTGTAATAACTGTAATAATAATAATTATTATTGTAATAAAAAAATGCAAATTTTTGTAATAATAAAAAAAAACACAATTTTTTTAATAAAAAAAAAACAAAAACAACTAACGCAAAAAAAATAAAATCTACTCTATCTCTATGTACCAACTTCGGATTATTTTTTTTTGAGTTAAAATACTTTTTTTGAAGCTGAAAACTTCCTCTAGTAGCATCAAAAAAATTGAACGAATAGAGATTTACAAACGAAAATTGAATAGAAAGTCTTTACAGTATAACTACAAATTCAATAAAAACTACAGTTAATAAAAAAACTGCATTTTATTATTACAAAAACTGCAGTTTTTTTTTAATAATAAAATGCAGTTTTTTATTTTTTATTAAAAAAACTGCGTTTTATATATAAAAAAAAACTGTATTTTATTATTACAAAAAAATTTTAAAAAAACTGCAGTTTTTTTATTAACTGCATTTTTTTTTTGTGCGCTGTTTTTTTTTTTTTTTTTTTGTTTTTTTTTTGTTTGTTTTTTTTTTTATTAAAAAAATTGTGTTTTTTTTTATTATTACAAAAAATTGCGTTTTTTATTACAATAATAATAATTATTATTACAGTTATTACAATTATTATTATTATTATTACATTTCTAAACGATCTACTTGGTTTAAATATTAGTATTACATAAATTTAAGCATATAGAGATATTGACACAATTGTTTTTGTTGGAGTATAACATTTCTAATGAAGAGTGTGCAGAGTCGAGATATGAAGAAACATTTTCTTTTAAGAAATTTTTAACCTCCACATTAAAAAAATAATCTGCCACGCCAAAAAAAATCGAGTCAATAACTTGATAACAAAGATTCCGTCTGCTTTTTTGGACTTAAAAATCGAATCTGAAAGTGACCATTTTGTAAGTTTTTGAAAGACAATTATTCGATTATGACAAAAAAAGTTTCGATAACCACAATAAAAATCGAACCTAGTACAGTGACCAAAACCTTATTTATCCCCTATATTATTACTACTACTACTACTACTACTACTACTTTATTCAAACACAAGGTCTAAATCACATGTGTCTCATCACATGAGCCGTACACGTGGCACTCAACCAATAGTAGAGGTAGTGGACCCAACATAAGCAAAGCAAAGAGAATAAATATTCAAAAAGAATCAAAATGGATACAATAAATATTAAATTAAATATATAAGCATGAGTGGTCACTCACAAAGTAATTTTACCTATTTATGGAGATATCTAAGAGGAGTGGAGGACAAAATGTTTGGGGCCCACCATGAGTCTGATTAGGTAGGTATGTTGACCTGTTTCCAATTTATTATTTATTTGGTTGAGATGAAATAATCTTTTTCAAGATTTTTAAAATTTTTTAGGTCTTCAAAGTTCTTAATTAATCACCAAATAACAATATAATTTTTCTATAATCTACTTGCAATAGTTTAATAAAAAAAGGAAAATAGTACATTTTGTTCAGTAAACATCAAAATAAATCATCCATGCGTTTAAATGAATACTTGAATGAGAGTTACATTATTTATTTTTAAATAAAATAAATAAATTAAGATTGTACAACTTTATTTTGTATATGTATCCAAATTACACTTAAAAATTTTAATTAAAATAAATATTATATATTTTTTATAAGGTAATAAATATTATTTTATATAAATAATCTTTGGGGGCAATAAGATGTTGATGAGTGATGAGTAGACTATTGGTGAGATGGTTGATAGGATGAACGGCGTAGATGCATTGATCAAGTTTCGTTTTAATAATAATATAAAAAGGGCAAGTCATGTTGGTTGCCATGACTTTTGGGCTGTGAGGAGTCTTCACCCAAACAATAATACATCTACCCAAAAATAAATAAATCATAATAATTAAAAAAAGAAAAGAAAGAAGAGATCTTAAATCCAACTAACTTGATTTGATGATTCTTAGCCGTCCAATTTGAAAGCATTCCATTCATGAAATAGACTTTCTTTTTATTTTTTCTTTCTGCTTTAGGTAAAAAGAAAATATGCTTATTAAATGGCCAGAATGCCCCTAATATAAATCTATGGGGAAGGTGAACTTCATGCCAGGTGGCAACATAAGTACACAATATAAATTTATTTTATTGTTATACTATTTTTAGCATACCTTTCTTTTTATTGGATTATTATTTTTAAGAGCCTTTCAACATATAACGACAAATATAACATCTATCTATACAAAATACAACTGAATTTGAACTATTTTAATTTTCCACTCAAGTCTATTAAATGATCTAGATCGTCAAAATTATTAGATAAATCTGAACCCTTCATTCATTACTATAGTTAACAAAATACTCTTCTATCTAAACCCTTCATTATAGACCAAAATACTCTTTTATACCAAAATACTCTTCTACCTTTTCTTCTTCTTCGATTTCTACAATAAACCTCCAACGACGACTGCAATAAACCACCGACGACCACCGACCCAAACCAATAAACCAAAAACCTCCAACAAACCACCGGCGACCCACCGACCCACTGCCACCAACGACCCACTGCCACCGGCGACTGCCACCGGCGATTTCTACAACAACAACTCCAATAAACCTTCAATTTCTTCTTCTTCGATTTCTATATAGAAGAAGAACCTCAACAAACCAAGGTCCCAACGACCCACTGCCACCGTCGATTCTCGACCAACGCCACCGACGATGATTCTCGAGGACGACATCGGCGCATGAAGAAAAATCCAAGGTCCCAAGAAAAGCGGCGAAACATGGGTCGAAGGGCAGGACTCTCATTGACCTCACCCGTAGAATTAGACTCTCTCTTGACACTTGAAATCCAATGAAGCACTGTGGGACCAAATTTCACCAAAATGAGGAAAAAGGGTTCGATCGCCATGACTATGTGCAATTTGACAAGTGGAGTAATTTGTTGAAGGAGTTCAAAAGTCTAGCAATGACTAGCGAAGCTCCCCCAAGATGTCTTATTACAAGGAAATTGAGGAGATTCTTAGGGACGAAAGCAAAACAACCCATTTCAACCACTCGTCTCCTGCTTCAGGTATAACCTTTACTGAGATAGGTCTTTCTTTTTGTTCAGAAATTGAAGATTGACACTTGGGTGCTAGAATTTATACCATGAATGAACTGGTATGATAATTCTTTCAAACATTTTCTAGGTTGTAAAAATGATTGCAGGGCACTGTTAACCTTTTAATTTTCTGTTCCTTAAATTCTTTGCTCTGTTGTGATAGGCTACAGATTGAACTGAGTCACTCATTAGTAGTAGAACTTTAATGCGCTTTTATAACTATGAATTTGCTGTTAAGTATCATTTTCAATATATTATTAGATTAGATGTCATCTCTTTGGCACCCATCACATACCCATCACTGTAAACATAAGTTTACGATGTATATGTAATACCTAATTCAATTTGTACGTACTCAAATTTAAGATTCGAGTGAGTACATACATACGTACGTATACACTCTTAAAATTTTGCATTGCTTTTGCTAAAGTTAATTATCCTTCTAATTAGTGCATGCCCTCGAAAATTTTATTCTGCTTTCTTATTTGATTGAAAAATTTGCTTTTCATTAGTTAAGATAAGAGGGAGTAGGTAATATAGTTGTCGGTATGAATGAGTGGCTAATGGCTATATATATCACACATGCACACTACACAAAATAAAAATAAATAGAATTTTCTTCAATGGCCTTGGGTTGGATTATTAAATAACCATATTGAATGAATACCTAACTAATTTATATGGGAAATATCAAATAAACATTGGACTCTAAAACCATGATAGTATATCTTCATCGATATACATATCGTGTCTGAGACTTATTGGACTTTACCTTAAAAAACACATATTGTCCCAAAAGCAAAGTCATTCAGTCTAGAAATGGTTCATGGGTTTCAAAATTCAAATAAAAAAGCCATGAATAAATTTTCTCTATAAGCCATGGAAGCTATATATCCCTTTTCTTTTTCATATATCCTATTTTTACAAAGCAAAATAAGCCATGAATAAATTTTATGATAATTCTTTCAAACATTTTCTAGGTTGTAAAAATGATTGCGTAGGTAATTATTAACCTTTTAATTTTCATTCCTTAAATTTTGTGCTCTGTTGTTGTGATAGGCTACAAATTGAATCTGGCTTCCAAAGAAGGAAAATGTTCATACATGGATACATGTAGCAATGCCACCTAAGCACCATGCCATTTAGGTTTGCTCGACACGTAGACTAGGCCGATTCTTTGTATATTCTATAGTTAGTATCCATTGCACATGTTGTATTATGATAGACATTTCTTTGAAAGGAGCAAACATCCTTGAAACCATCACGAAAAGAATGAAAAGAGATAAAGGACAAATTTTCCCTCATATCACCGAAACTACCTATAGTTATCCAAAAGTGGGATCAATGAAAGTGAACATTAATTAGCATGGTGATGTACGATAATTTCTCACCGCCACCAAATAAAGGAGTAATTTGTGACGCCCCCAAAATAGGTATACATCACCCATTCTCGAGTTGTCAATACATGGTGCGTAAACAACTACAACTTTATTACTACAACAAAGAAACTGTGGAGTTTAAATACAAATATTATCTTCTGATAATATCTATACTCAAATAAATCCTCATCACATTTATTGATACATTATTTTACAAAAATGGTGAGGACTACTAAACAATCCTTTCTAAAACCTTCATTCCATACCCCAGGCTGCGTACTTCGCTTATATTCTCGCCTCCACGAGAAGAATGGAACAAAAAGGAAAAGGGTGAGCTCAACTAGCTCAGTAAAGAATATTATGACTAAGATAATATACAACAAATTATCGTTAGTCTTCAACAGGGAAAAATTTAATAGAATACAATAGACAACAAATTTTAAATCAATATTCGCAGCGGAAATAATAATTCATAGAAGAGTTACGTAGAGAATGAAATCTACTATAATCTATGAATTTAACAGTCCATCATCAATATTTTATCCCTGTAACATCAATCAATATTCATCTCAAATCAAATATTCATCTTTGCACTACAGGCCAAAGATATTCATCAATCCATTCATGTTCATCTCAACACTGCTTCATCTTTGCACTAAAGGCCAAAGATATTCATCGATCGGTCGTGTTCATTTAAACACTGTTCATCTTTTGCACTACAGTGCCAAAGATATTCTTCAAATCATTCATCTTTACTACAAGCCAAAGATATTCAATAATATCATCATTTAAGACCGAGGATGATGAAAATATTTTTAAAGAACGAATCCAAAGAAACAAAATGACAAAGATTAAGGATTAAGGATTCGTACTTTGTTTTATCCATGTCCAACAATACCTCAAAAATAATCATAGTGGTGTAAAATTCAAGAATGATCAAAACATGGATACAATCAAAGCTAGTATCCGTAATAGATGTTTTGAATGAAAAGAATAAATTTTATTTTTCTATGAATAGTCAGATATCGTGAATAAAGTCAGATATCGTGAATAAGTAACTCAGACACCAAAAGATAGAAATTCCACAAAAAACATTTTCACGCTTACATGAATAGTACTCGTGAATAAGAACTCGTGAATAAGTAACTCATGAATAGTAACTCGTGAATAGTAACTCATGAATAAGTAACCCCGACATGAAAAGTTCCAAATTTGATAAAAAAGTTCCAACCAATATTTCAAAGATAATGATATTGAAGAAATAATATCATTCTGAAAAAAAATATCCCTTACCTCAAAGAATTAGTACTTCTAAGGAAAGGCTCGAAGTGATGCTTTGAATGCAACTTGTCTTTGACAAAGAACTCTCAAAGTATCTAAATACTCACAAAATACGCTCAATAATAATATAGAGAAAGAGAAATCTTTTGTTTCGTGTGATTTTCAATTCTAACTTAGCCTCTCTATTTATAGGAAAATGTTAGCCCATAGAAGCGAGACTTGACTCAAGCACACGATGGCTTTACCTCGCTACTATTGCCACCCACCACATTTGAAATAAAATTCAGCACATTTCTTCACCAACCACAAGTGGGGGCCCACTCAATTCTAGAATTTTCCACCAAAATCAATTATAACCCTAATTTAAATCAATCACCTCTTAAAATTCATAACAAATCATTCGTTCATTTTAACGTTTCAAAATTTGTGGACATATACTCAACTTATGTATGTATAACATATCCAAAATTACAACGATCCAACTATTTGGATTAAATATTATAACTCACACAATAAAGTCAGTAATAACACCGATTTGATCTTTTAATACCTCCAATCCGACAAAAATACAAATAAAACATCTCAAAGATTAATTCCTTCATTAATAACCACATAAATAAATCCATCATTTATATTCATATAAAATAAATATTTCCTTATCATATGAATCAATAATTAATTATTCACAAATAATATTACGTAATCACATTTATAATGACCAGTTTGTTCCCGAAGGAGGGCTTTCCAATAAGGATCTCTCCTCTTCTTGCGCGCAATTGATTAGGTGACCAAACCTCTCCTTAGACGAACTTTCTAGACATTGCCAATAATGTTATCTAATAATATTATTCAAATAATATGAATTATTGATCCGATAATGGGAAATCTTGTCAAAGTGACAATTATCAAAACAATAATAATATAAAATATCAACGAACAATTATTGAATCAATAAAATAAACTATTGAGCAAGAATTCATCAGAATAATTATTGAGTAGTGCCTTCTTACGTCTTTAATCAATAATTGGTGCAATACTGCTGTCTTCTTTTTCAACAACGCGTATTAGTGTGTTTTAACCACCGGGTATTCCAACGATAGATAATCTGTAATAACTACACCGTTATTTTTAAACAACTTATATTTGTCGCTTTCCTCATCCAATCGCTTTCCGTTATGGGCCCACACATGGTCAAGGCCGTCGCATTTAATATTCCCCATAGCATTTAATATTCCACGACCAAACGAATATTCCCCACAACAATGAATATTTTATAACCACTTGCTTATTTTGAAATATTTATGTATTTAACCCTTAACTATCCACATTAATCAAATCAACCCTTAATATTTCAAAATAATAAATAAAAGAAATTCCTTTTATTTAAAAAATTTGGGTCTTACAACCTCCCCTCTTTATGAAATTTCGTCCTCGAAATTGACGTCACGACTGGTGTTTTGAAAAGGTGAGGATACCTCGCTTTCATTTCCGCTTTCCAATTCCCGTGTCATTTCCTCTATAGCATGATTCCTCCACAAAACTTTAACTTGTGGTATGACCTTTTTCATGGCGTAGGACATGCTCCTTCCTATCCAAGATCTTGACAGTACCTCCTCATACGTTAAGTCTTGGCCATATCTCGTCCGGTTCTAACTCTATAACGTGGTTCGGGTCTTTCACATATTTACGAAATACCGATATGTGAAACACATTATGAACACGAGACATACTGGGAGGTAACGCAAGTCTATAGGCTACATTTCCTACTCGGTCAAGAATTTGAAATGGACCAATAAATCATGGATTGAGCTTTCCTCTCTTCCCAAATCTTGTAACTCCCTTCCATGGAGCAACTCGCAATAATACATGATCCCTACATTAAATTCCACGTCCTTTCATGAAGATCCGCATAACTCTTTTTCGATCTTGTGCCGCTTCAGATATCGTTGTCGAATCATTTGGATCTTTTCGGTAGTCATACCTACTAACTCGGGTCCCAACAATGTTGCTTCACCCACCTCATCCCAACATATTGGAGAACGACATTTTCGTCCATATAATGCTTGAATGGAGCCACACCTATACTTGCCTTGATAACTGTTGTTGTAGGAGAATTCCACCAATGGTAAATACTTATCCCAACCGCCTTGAAGTCTAGGACACGAGTCTTAATAAATCTTCAAGAGTTTGAATAGTCCTCTCTCGATTGTCCGTCCGTTTTGGGGATGGTATGCTTAACTAAATCGCAAAATCCGTGCCCATAGCTTTTTGCAAGCTAACCCAAAATCTTGAAGTGAATCTTGGGTCACGATCCAAAACTATGGATACAGGCATGCCATGCAACCTCACGATCTCATTTACGTCATACTAGCAAGACGTTCAAGGGAATAAGTCTCCGGGACGGCAAGAAATGAAGCGGACTTGGTTAATCTATCAACAATAACCCAAATAGCATTGATGCCTTGAGAAACCGTAGGAAGACCCGTAACAAAATCCATGGTAATGTGTTCCCACTTCCATTCCGGAATCTCAAGTGGTTGCAGCGGACCCTTAGGTACTAGATGCTCGCCTTTACACGTTGCAAGTTAAACACATCGAGATAAACTTTGCAATCTCTTCTTCATATTATTCCACCAAAATGTATGTCAAGATCACGATACATTTTAGTACTTCCAGATGGATTGCAAATGGTGTATTGTATTGCCTCCATCATAATCTTGTACTTCAAATCGTAGTCGTTAGGAACACAAAGTCTAGAGTGGACTCAAGTATTCCTTCTTCATCAATTCTCGCCCTAATAGCTCCTTCTTGTACTTTCTTCTTCATACGCGATCATCCCAAAATTACGTGGCTTGAAAGCTGACCTTAACTTTTTCTATTAAAGTTGGCTCTATCAGATATACTTGACATCATCGCACTCGCCTCCGCGATATGATCTTCTCTCAACGCGCGTCGACTACCACGTTCGCTTTTCGGGATGGTATTGAATAGTGTGGTCATAGTCTTTTCAATAGCTCGAGCCCAACGTCATTGAGACAAGTTGAGTTCTTTTTTTGAGTGAAGAAATATTTAAGGCTTTTATGGTCCGAATATATCTCCACTTTCTCCCCATATAGATAGTGCCTCCATATCTTTAAGCAATAAACGATCATTGCGCTAACTCTAGATCATGAGTAGGATAATTCCTCTCATACTCTTTAAGTTGTCATGAGGCATAAAGGCTATGACTTTCCCACGTTGCATGAGAACACATCCTAACCCTTTGCACAAGCATCGTCAGAGATAACAAATCCATCCGAACCGGATGGTATTGTTAGAGCAGTCTTAAAAATAAGTCTCTCTTAAGCTCTTGGAAACTTTTCTCGCGTTCTTCGCTCCAAACGAATTTTGTATCCTTCCGAAGTTAGGCGAAGTTAATGGAGTAGCGATTCGAGAAAACCCTTCCACGAATCTCCGATAATAACCAAATAAGCCCAAAAAGCTACGTACTTGATCACCGACTTTGGTTGCTCTAACTTTGTATTGCTTCAATCTTCACGGATCAACAGATACTCCATGTTTTGACACTGACATGCCCAAGAAATGCTACTTCTTCAAGCCGAACTCGCATTTCTTCAATTTGGCATATAGTTGGTTTTCACGAAGCCTTTGGAGTACCGAACCTTCAAATGGTGCTCATGATCTTCACGACTTTTGGAATATATAAGGATGTCATCAATAAAGACAACAACGAATCGATCCAAATATTCCTTGAATACTCGGTTCATCATATCCATGAAAGCCAGGAGCATTAGTTAGTCCGAAAAGACATGACTAAGAATTCATAATGCCCATACCGAGTTCCGAAGGCGGGTCTTTGGAATATCCTCAATTCTAATCTTCACCGATGATATCCGAATCGAAGATCGATTTTTGAAAAGAATTGTGCCCCTTGCAATCGGTCAAACAAGTCATCAACACGAGGTAGAGGATACCTATTCTTGATGGTGACATGGTTCAATTCCCGATAGTCAATACAAAGTCGCATACTCCCCGTCTTTCTTCTTTACAAATAAAACAGAGCACCAAGGAGATGTACTAGATTTAATGAAACCGATGTCCAACAATTCTCGTAGTTGGACCTTTAACTCCGAAGTTCAATAGAGCCATTCGATATGGGGTTTTAGAAATGGGCTTTGTACTGGGTTCAAGATCAATAAAGAATTCAACTTCACGCCTACGGGGTAGGCCGGAAGTTCTTGAAAATCGTCGGAAAGTCAATAACAACAGAATATTATTCAAATTTGACGTGTCTTTATTCAAATCCATAACATGGGCTAAGAAAGCTTGACATCCGCTTTTTCAATAAACGAATAGCTTTATGATTAGATATGATAGTGATTGATTTTAATGGTTTAGTTGCTTGAATTAAATACAACGGGTTGGTTAGGAATATGAAAACTAACAACCTTACGAAAACAATCAATTTTGGCATGATGAGTAGTTAACCAATCAATCCCTAAAATCACATCAAAAGCAAGTATCTTTAAAGAGATAAGGTCAACAGTGTAAAAAGGTAATAGTGCCAACTTGAATCAAACAAGATTTATAAACGAATGGATGTGATGAAAGTTTCTCTAACTGAGTTTCCACAGATAAAGTCAAAGTCTAATTTCTCCTGAGTCAAGTTCAAACGTTGAACGCAAGGCGGGAGAGATAAAAGAATGGGTAGAATCGGTATCTAATAAGGTATAAACTTCATAAGAATTATAATTAACTAACCCATACTAACTTCGTCGGGTTCCTCACTTGTTGGGAAGTCGTGACAACCGCTTTCCTTTGAACTACCCGGCTTTGACTTATGCGGGGTAGCATTTGGTGTCATTCTTATCGTTGGAATTGAATTTTCTATAGGCATATTCCACCTTCAATCGCTTCATCGTACTCTCGATTCATGATCTGAATCATCAATCTTCGATCCATATCGAATTGAGATTGACTCACTCTGTCATGTGGTAATTTAAAACTTCGATGTTGGGTTCTTCCAATTCTTTGTCCAAAAAGAGAAATTTATATCATCTATTTTAACCTTTTTGGATCTGACGTCTCTTTCTACAATATCAACATGTAAATGCGGCTTTTACCCACGCATCCTTCATTCTCACTCGTTCGATTGTTTCTTCTTTCAAATTTGATCCTTGATATTTGAATTCTCGATTCCAGACTTTAATATCTTACCCTCCGCTAAAGCGTGATTTTGTTCGAGCATCACATATCGGGTAACACAATTTTGAATTGTTGTATCTCTTTGTTCCACAACCGCTTGCGGTTCTTCAACTCCGTTTCTTCTAGCTCACGAATACGATCTCGTAGTTCTACATTTTGATCAAAAATCTCTTCTAATAAATTCTCCTCGGTTCCTCTTCTTCCTCACTCTCAAATTTGCTACCTCTGCGACTAGCTTTAAAAGTGCAACTATTAATTCTTCCTCACCACATGGATATCTCTAATTCTTCTTCGCTTGATATTACATTATCCCGGTTGGGGATTGAGGTATATCCACTCGCCTCATTCACTCCATTGTTGACATTTTCAAATGCCATCTTAAATACTTGCCATAAAACAAGGGTTAATTAAGGAAATCAATATATCACATAATATCCTTATATCTTGACCAACTAAAAAAAAAGCTTAGGTAGGACACACTAATGGCGAAGGATTTACCTGCCTCCCCTCCTAGTTCTATTCCCAGATCTCCGCCAGAGATCATATCCTAAGCTCGATACCAACCTGCGACGCCCCCAAAATAGGTATACATCACCCATTCCGAGTTGTCAATACATGGTATGTAAACAACTACAACTTTATTACTACTACAAAGAAAAGCTGTGAGTTTAAATACAAATATTATCTTCTGTACAATATCTATACTCAAATAAATCCTCATCACATTTATTGATACATTATTTTACAAAAATGGTGAGGACTACTAAACAATCCTTTCTAAAACCTTCATTCCATACCCCGACTGCATACTTCGCTATATTCTCGCCTCACGAGAAGAATGGAACAAAAGGAAAAGGGTGAGCTCAATTAGCTCAATAAAGAATATTATGACTAAGATAATATACAACAAATTATCGTTAGTCTTCAACAGGGAAAAATTTAATAGAATACAATAGACAACAAATTTTAAATCAATATTCAGCATGAAATAATAATTCATAGAAGAGTTACGTAGAGAATGAAATCTACTATAATCTATGAATTTAACGAATCCATCATCAATATTTTATCCTCAGTAACATCAATCAATATTCATCTCAAATCAAATATTCATCTTTGCTATAGGCCAAAGATATTCATCAATCAGTCATGCTTCATCTCAACACTGCTCATCTTTGCACTAAAGGCCAAAGATATTCATCACCTCGGTCGTATTCATTTAAACACTTGCTCATCTTTTGCCTTTACTGAAGCCAAAGATATTCTTCAGAAATTATTCATCTTTTGCACTACGGGCCAAAGATATTCAATAATATCATCATTTAAGACCGAGGATGATGAAAAATATTTTTAAAGAAATCGAATCCAAAGAAACAAAATGACAAAGATTAAGGATTAAGGATTCGTACTTTGTTTTATCCATATCCAACAATACCTCAAAAATAATCATAGTGGTGTAAAATTCAAGAATGATCAAAACATGGATACAATCAAAGCTAGTATCCGAATAGATGTTTTGGACGAAAAGAAGAAATTTTATTTTTATTGAATAGTCTTGATATCGTGAATAAAGGTCAGTATCGTGAATAAGAACTCTCACACCAAAAGATAGAAATTCCACAAAAACATTTTCACGCTTACATGAATAGTACTAAATGAATAGTAACTCGTGAATAATAACTCATGAATAGTAACTCGTGAATAGTAACTCATGAATAGTAACCCAGAGCATGAAAAAAGTTCCAAATTTGATAAAAAAAAGTTCCAACTAATATTTCAAAGATAATGATATTGAAGAAATAATATCATTACGAAAAAAAAATATCCCTTACCTCAAAGAATTAGTACTTGGAAGGAAAGGCTCAAGTGATCTTTGAATGCAACTTGTCTTCAACAAAACTCTCAAAGTATCTAAATACTCACAAAATACGCTTCAATAATATAGAGAGAAAAGAGAGAAATCTTTGTTTCGGTGTGATTTTCAATTCTAACTTAAATTTCTATTTATAGGAAAATGTTAGCCATGGCCGAGACTTGACTGACTTTACACGATGGCTTTACCTCGCTACTATTGCCACCCACCACATTTGAAATAAAATTCAGCACATTTCTTCACCAACCACAAGTGGGGCCCACTCAATTCTAGAATTTTCCACCAAAATCAATTATAACCCTAATTTCCTAATCAATCACCTCTTAAAATTCATAACAAATCATTCGTTCATTTTTAACGGTTCAAAATTTGTGGACATATACTCAACTTATGTATGTATAACATATCCAAAAATTACAACGATCCAACGGTTTGATTAAATATTATAACTCACACAATAAAGTCGTAATAACACCGATTTGATCTTTTAATACCTCCAATCCGACAAAATACAAATAAAACATCTCAAAGATTAATTCCTTCATTAATAACCACATAAATAAATCCATCATTTATATTCATATAAAATAAATATTTCCTTATCATATGAATCAATAATTAATTATTCACAAATAATATTACGAGAATCACATTTATGACAACCAGTCGCTCCCGAGAGAGAGGGGCTTTCCATAAGGATCTCTCATTCTTGGCCAAGCAATTAGGTGACCAAATCTCTCCTTAGATGTAACTTTCTAGACATTGCCAATAATGTTATCTAATAATATTATTCAAATAATATGAATTATTGATCCGATAATGGGAAATACATGCGATGACAATTATTGAAACAATAATAATATAAAATATCAACGCAACAAATTATTGAATCAATAAAATAAACTATTGAACAAGAATTCTTGTAAATAATTATTGAGTAGTGCCTTCTTACGTCACGTAATCAATAATTGGTGCAATACTGCAAAGCTTCTTGTTCAACAACGCGTATAAGTGTTTTAACCACCGGTATTCCAACAAGATTAATTGGAATAACTACGCCGTTATTTTTAAACAACTTATATTTGTCGCTTTCCTCATCCAATCGCTTTCAGTTATGGGGCCCACATGGTCATTACCATCGCATTTAATATTCCCCTTACGATGCATTTAATATTCCACGACCAAACGAATATTCCCTCACAACAATGAATATTTTATAACCACTTGCTTATTTTGAAATATTTGCGTATTTAACCCTTAACTATCCACATTAATCAAATCAACCCTTAATATTTCAAAATAATAAATAAAGGAAATTCCTTTTTATTTAAAAAAATTTCGGGGTCTTACATAATTTCTAGCTCATCGGTAAAAATCCTAACTTGTACCAAGAAAATCGAACCAGTACCAAGTGGACTGTACCGACACCACATGTTTATTAAAAGTCCCAAGTGGACTGTTTTGGCTAAACAGAGAATTCTAGAGGGAATTGAAGTTGGGTTTATATATGTACATCCTGTATAATATGAGGAGAGGTTTTTTGACATATTAAATGGAAACGAAAATAAATTTTTTAAGCTAAAACCAAAAGAGGGATTTTGATATGTCAAGCAATCTTTGGCCACTATTTTGAGTAGCCTACAGAATCTGAAATAGAGTGGTTATACCTTCTAATTACAGTTTTACATTTGAACTTAGCTAATGCTTTTCCACAGTAGGTTAATGTGTCCTTTATTAAAATTAAAATTAAAATTGCTTAAGGCAAGGGCCAAGGAAAAAGAGACTGTTGCCTTTCAATATTGCTTTACAGAGAAAAGAATTGTTGCAGAGTATTTGGGTTTAATATGGGTGTATTTAGAGTGACTTTTAATTTATTTAGTATATCCTGACTTTTAAATTATTATAATATTAAGTTGTTTGGACGTTTTTTTATTGTCTATAGACTATAGTGAATTAGTGATACATGCATTCAATTAACGGTTCCAGAGTTCAAATTGATCAGTTGCTACTTTATAAGTTAATATATTTGAATATGAAGTATTGAAAATGTGTAATAATGTGCATGTACTTTTTTTTTCTTTTTTCTTTTTGGTATTATATATTTGAATCAGTTGCTACTTTTTCTTTTTAAGTTAATATATTTGAATTAGTTGATACTTTTTAAGTTAAAAAATTGGTTTTAGTTATGATTGATCCAAAACTTTTTTTGTTGGAATATATCCTTTAATGTCAAAGATAATCATGTACACATTTTAAATTATATTCTTGATCTTTTTTTCCCCTTTCTATAATGACTATTTATCAGGTTCAATCAAAGACATGAAAGAGTTCAGATATTCAGTTGGTTGTCTTGCACTAATGTGTTTGATTAACACACAATACACACATAATATGTCCACTCCCACTCCATTAACTAATAATAGCATATGAATTTTGTCAAAAAACAACTAATAATGAGTAGTTGTCAAAAACTGAAAGAGGAAAGAGGAAAATTTCTGTTCATTAGACACCAACTATTGTTGCATTAGTAGATCAACTGTATTTGAGTCTTCTTAATTTTTTTTTGAAAATATTGAATATTCCGGTCCAGTAAACATGTCCATGTAGAAGGACTAGCTTTAGATTGTTTGTGTGTCAGTGTTGGACTGTTGTTTGAGCTCTGTAATTCATGACTATACTATTAATTATCTGCTAACAAGGTTATCTGGTAATTAGTTCACCTTAATTTCTCAATTTTGATATGTTCTCTTTCAGTTGCATATGAATTGTATATATACACACACATATGTGTTCGTATTCAGTTGTGATTGTGTACATGCTTTCCTTCCTAGAGTTTTCCCCCCATTTTTAAGCTGTTCTGTATCATGTCTTTGTTGAGTTTTGTGTTCCAGTTTTAAGTTTCCCGATTATGGTAATGTTTGGTTAAAAATTATTATTTTGATTATGATAGTATAAAAATTGGGTCCAAATTTTGTAGTGTGTAAGTACTTGATAATCGTACCCTTTATTGAAAATTAACTTCTCCTTTTCAAGACACATTTATTCTATTTTAAACATACATTTAACCTTCTTTTTAAAACAATCAATTCGTAGTTAAATATTGTGAATTATTATTATTATACATATGAAATATTGTTTTAGTTGTGATGGATTTAATTATTAATAAGAATATTCTTTCATCATTTGAATTTGATTTGTTTCACACTAATACATTTTTTCAATAATGAATATGAATCATGAGGTCACCCCCTTGCAGGACCACCTTCTTATCTTGTGTTTGGATATGTAAGTTCCTTTTTCGGACTTAATGAAAATTGAACAATTAATATTTCTTTTGAAATTTCTAACGCACTTTTTCTTTCAATTTGGGACATTAAGATTATAATTTGCAATGCACTGCAGTAAAATTATTTCCTTCTTTTTATGGCAAACTTGCAATTTAATAGTTTTTTTATACTTTCTATATTTAACCTTCTTTTTCCTTTCTTTAATAGAGAGAGAGCATTATCGAAAAAAGAATATTGGTATTATCATTCGAGAAGAATCAAATTGAAGATGATGCGTAAAGCAAAGATAAGATTACTTTTTCTTTTCTTAAGCTCATACTTTATTTTCCAAGATAAAACATCTTATATTTATGTCTGTTTGTCGGAAAATCAAAGAAAACATCGAAGCAAAGGAAAAGGAAGGAGTTTCAAAAGAAAAAGGAAAAGAAAAGAAAATCAACCCCCAATTTGCATGTGGTAAGTATACAATATTCCGGACTTTTTTACGTTAGTAGTTACAAATATTTGTTACACAAAGTCATTTAAACAAAATATTTGAACCTAATTTATTAACGACAATTTAGATTAGACTTATCATAGTCAAGTGTGGTGCTTTTAGTACTGAAGCAAAGATGCTTTAGTACTTGAAGCAAAGAAGATAATTTATTAACGACACTATGCCTTTTTAGGTTTATAATTATACATCTTTTAGGGTTTCAATAATAATATTATTGACGAAAAGGCAATAAACATATTGCATAAGCGCTTTAAATGTGAAATACAAAACCAAGCAAATCCGAATATATGCACCCTAATCCGAATAAATATAAAACATTATTTTACGCTCAAAAAACACACTACGACTTCTTCTCTTTACACTTAGATATCTATTGTTATTTGTAGGGATCCAATAAAATATCCTCGACGAAGCTCCAATTCCTCGGCGTAAAAAAACGAGAAAGGGATAGTGGTGATGTGCGTCCAATACATATTGCTTAGCGCTTGTGTCGTGAAAGAGAGAAACAAGCAAAATAATACAATCTCAACAATATCCATATCAACCAAGATTTTTCCCTGGTTTGATCCCGAGCCATCCAACCCATGCAGCCTTTTATGAATCTGGATTGTATCGCGATCGAGAATCATTTTATCGGCCGATCATCGTTGTTAAAACTGCGCCATCCGGATTCTAATCAATTCCTCCGGTTCCGATTTTACCACCTCAAGGGTTATATTCAACTAACTCAAATTCAATGGGTGCGAAATCCTCCTTCCACCAAATAATATAGAGTATGTATACGACTCCGCACCATTATATCATCTTCCATGCCTACATCACCAACTTTTGGGTTAGTTCAATGCAAATTATTTCTAACTATATACCATAAGGAGTGTTACGATATATGTGAACTATTTGAAACAAGTTCATTTATTTTTAGGTTATTACCAATTATTGATCAACCTCGATGAAGCTTGCGTCATGATAAGAGAGGCATTTCCTACAACTATAGCCCCTACCGCGCATCCTATTTTAGGAAGACACTACCTCAATAAAATGAATATACAGTGTCCTCACTGCTCAACATTGCATTGGAAAGCCGAAAAGTTAACAAATTCATTTGTTGACCGCCCTTTCTTCGGAACATGTTGTTTGCAAGGAAAGATTCGACTTCCCCAACTATTAACGCCTCCTCCGGAAATTTAATCATTATATGAAGGCAATGATGATCAGTCAAAGTCCTTTCGAAGTTATACCCGACTGTACAATGCGTCTAATGCTTTTACGAGCTTAGGTTTACATATGGATGATAGAGTGGTTCCTGGTAGGGGTCCCAACGCATTTACAATCCATGGAGAATTGCGACATCGGACAGGGTTACTACAACCTCCACCCGTCAAGATCCAAGATATCGCACAACAGACATTTCACGATGCCGCGATTGCTTTAGAATATCGTTCTCGAAAAACCCGAAGTCATGCGAGAGGATGTCCTACTGAACAATCCAGATAGTCTTTTGAGATACAACTCATTTTCGGTAAGTTTAGACATACAACCGCAATTTTAAGCAAGGAAGATTTGAACAATCGGGACATCCTAGCATACCTTCATTATAGTGCAGCAAAAGACCGTCGAACTCATAATTTACCCACGTCAGAGGAGGTTCTTTGTTATATTACCCGGAGATGGTCTTTGAATTCTCTGCGATGAGGATATTATTATACGGTTAAGAGGGAGTGACCAAATTGATGCAGATAAATGAATGCCATCCAAATTTTATTTACCACTACATTACGTATTGTTGTTTCCGTATGGTGAGCTTGGATGGGAACCAGATTTTAAGCGATGGGATGTCAATCAAGGTAAAGCTTCATCAAAAAGACTTACGAATTGCAATATTATGGTTATCGTTTGTTTGAAAGACCTCACCGAGTATTCAACTATCTTGAGGGTGGAAGATTATTTCAAGAGTTTGTTGTAGATGTATGGCGTAGGTGACGAAAGAGCGAATCGATTAACATATTATAGGCTCAACCAACAAAAATTACGATCTGATCTATACCAAGATCTGGTCGAGGTAGTTCCTGATGGGTTAGAGGCTAATCAAGTTGGTAAACGAGTAGTTTTACCTTCTTCTTTTTTTGGGAGTCCAAGGCAAATGTTTGAAATCTTCCAAGATTCTATGGCCATAACTCGGTATAACCAACACCCTGATATTTTCTTAACTATGATTGCAAATCCGAATTGGCCCGAGATAAAGATGCAATCGTTACCACAACAAACGTCAATTGATCATTTGAGACTTGGTGGCCGTATTTGAATTGAAGCGACGAGCTTTGATGATGGAAATTGATAAGAAGAAAGTATTTGGTGTAAAGGTGGCACATGTTTTCACTATTGAATTCCAAAAGCGTGGGTTCTTGCATGCATCGTTTGCTAATATTTCTTCAAGGGTCCGATAAAATACGAACACGTGAACAGTAAATCGAAATTTGTTTGTGCTTAATTCCCGATCTAATTTCTCGATCCACTTACATACGAAACGATTAAAACTTGCATAGGTACATGGACCATGTGGTGTTCGAATCTTAAATCACCATGTATGGAAGATGGTAAATGCACTAAGAGATATCCTAAATATTGGGCGTAAGAAACTATAATGGGCTTAAGATGGGTATCCGATATATCAAAGGCGCAATGATGACGGTCGAAAAATATTCTCTAAGGTCTGGACATGAAGTTGATAATAGAGATGTTGTACCATATAATCCATACCTCTCTAGATTGTTTAGTTGCCATATAAATGTGGAAGTTTGTGCAGGAGTAAGGTGTAAGATCCCAACTTATTATTAATGAAATTTAATTTTCTCAATTTATTATTTTGAAATAGTAAGGGTTGATTTGATTAATGTGGATAGTTATGGGTAAAATACGCAAATATTTCAAAATAAAGCAAGTGGTTATAAAATATTCATTGTTGTCGGGGAATATTCGTTTGGTCGTGGAATATTCGTCTTTGTCGTTTGGGAATATTCGTATGACGGCGCCAGCGAGACATGTGTGGGACCCATAACTGAAAGCGATTGGATGAAGAAAACGACAAATATAAGTTGTTTAAAAATAACAGTAGTTGTTATTCAATTAATCTTATTAAAATACTTTATGGTTAACCCACGGTAGATACCCAGTATTGCACTAATTATTGATTCTTACGTAAGAAGGCACTTACTCAATAATGGTTACACGATAATTCTTGATCGATATTTTATTTTATTGATTTAATAATTCTTGCGTTGATATTTTATATTGTTGTTGTTTGATAATTGTCATTACTGCGGTATTTTTCATTATCGAAGCAATAATTCATATTATCTCAATAATATTATTAGATAACATTATGGGCAATGTCTAGAAAGTTACATCTAAGGAGAGGTTTGGTCACCTAATCGCCTTGCAAGAAGTGAGAAATTCTTATTGAAAGCCCCTCTTCCTGAACCTGCCTGTTTGTCGATATTGTGATTCTGTAATATTATTTGTGAATAATTAATTATTGATTCATATGATGAGAAAAATATTGATTTTATGTGGATATAGATGGAGAAAATTTTTAATGTGACAATTGTTGAAAATTGAAATTTTATCTTTTTCGATAAAATAATTCATTTAAATATATTATTATATTTTAATAATATAATAATGATGATATTTTTACAACGAATGTGGGATATATGAGTATATGAGGAGGAAGAGTATTTTTGTTGCAATAAATGTTTAAAACATGTTAAACATGTCTGCAATTGGACCCCATTTATTGATTGAAATTTGATTATAGCACAGAAAATCGTCTGTTTGTGGATTTCATTCAATTCATATTTGGAATTTGGAAAAATTTCTTCCGCAAAGTTGTAGAAATTAAATTTCCTATAAAAAAATGTAAGATTCAATTTTTCCGACAAAAGGGCTATTTATTGTGAATTATTGAAGTTCAAGGCTCAAAATAATTGATTTTGGAAGTTTAAATTATTTTAAATTAGAAAACGTTTTTCTTACTTTTTCTAGAAGGTGGCATGTGCTTATTGAGCTAAAATCAGATTTCAAGAGTGGCGTATGAATTTTGATATATATAATAATATTAAATTAAATTTTCTACTTTTTGGTGTTCTAAGCAATTTCCTATAAATAAGGTCTTGGGTTAGAATTAAAATTACACCGTAAACTCCAAGTTTTCTCTCTATATTATCAAGCGTATTCTTGTGAGTATTTTGAGTATACTTTGAGTATTGTTATACGGTGCAAGTTCAAGTCATAACCTATATCCTGTTGTTTCAACTAAAAGATTGTCTTTGTGAGGTAAGAGATATTATTTTTTCATAATGATATTATTTCTTCAATATCATTATGTTGAAATATTGATCTGAAGTTTTTATCAAATTTGAAACTTTTGGTGTCTGAGTTACTATTCACGATACTCTGGCCTATTCACGATATCTGATCTATTCACGAATCACGGACTATTCATCGAAAAAAAAAAAAAATTCTTTTAGTCCAAAATATCTATTCGGATACTAGCTTTGATTGTATCCATGTTTTGATCATTCTTGAATTTTACATCACTATAATTATTTTTGAGGTATTTTTGGACATGGATAAAACAAAGTACTGAATCCTTAATCCTTAATCCTCATCATTTTGTTTCAATTTGGATTCGTTTCTTTAAAAAATATTTTTTTCATCCTCGGTCTTAAATGATGATATTATTGAATATCTTTGGCACAGAGTGCAAAGATGAATGATTTCTGAAGAATATCTTTGGCCGTAGTGCGAAAGATGAAAGTGTTTAGATGAACACTGACCAATCATGAATATCTTTGGCTTTGTAGTGCAAAGATGAATATTTGATTCCGATATATATTGATTGATTTTACAGGATAAAAGATAGGCGATGAACTTTTAAATTCATATATAGAAGATAGTAGTTTGCATTCTCTACTTAACTCTTCTAATGAATTATTATTTTCACATGCGAATATTGATTTAAAATTTGTTGTCTATCAGATTCTATTAGATTTTCCTGTTGAAGACTAACGATAATTTGTTGTATATTATCTTAGTCATAATATTCTTTACTGGGCTAGTTGAGCTCACCCTTTTCCTTTTTGTTCCATTTTTCTTCTCAGGAGGCGAGAATATAGCGAGTACGAGTCGGGATATGGAATGAAAGTTCTAGAGAGAGTTGTTTAGTAGTCCTCACCATTTTTGTAAAATAATGTATCAATAAATGTGATGAGGATTTATCTGAGTATAGATATTGTCTAGAAGATAATATTTGTATTCAAACTCACAACTTTATTGTTGTAATAATAAAGTTGTAGTTGTTTCCGTATCATGTATTGACAACTCAAAATGGGTGATGTATACCTATTTTGGGGGCGTCACATTCAACATTCTGCATTCCACTTAACGTATTAGAAAATTCAGTTTGTGGATTCACGAAGCAATCATCACACTCGGAATTATTTCATAAGGCTAGACTAATTATATGGGATGAGGTTCCATACGCAAAGACCGTCATTGTGTTGAAGCAGTTAATCGGACCTTACAAGACATTCGTGATAACTCCCAACCATTTGGAGGTGTTACTGTTGTTCTTGGGGGAAATTTTAGGCAGATTCTTCCTGTTATACCTAGAGGTCTTCGTGAGCATATAGTGGCAGCATCACTACGACGTTCTTTGCTTTGGAAAGATATACATGTCTTGACATTACAAGTTAACATCTTGACTTTCAATGATGACCAATCGTTATTATTTGATTTCTCGGCTTTTCTTAATGAGGTTTGAGTATTTGTATCTTTATTCATATTGACATCTATATATTGTCGATAATATTTAATAATTTACTAATACTTCATTATTGTGTAGATTGGGTCTAACCCTCGAGAATCTATACAACTTCCGATTCAATAAAAATAACTCAAAGTGTGGATAATCTTATCTCTCACCATCTACCCGAAGCTAGAAGTGCCAAGTAAGGTCACTCCCGAATTCTTAAAAGAGCGCATAATTATCTCGCTAGAAATGATGATGTCAATGATATCAACCTAGCTACGTTGGCGGTTTTCCCGGGAGAAGTACATACATACTTTGCTGCTGACAAAATGGTTGAAGATGATGATGTGGATCGGACTTATTATGCATCGGTTCGAATGAATATTTGAACACACTCAATCCCCCCTGGACTACCACCGCTCAAATTAGATTTAAAAGAGGTTGTCTAATAATGCTTCAAGGAACATTGCCTAGAAAGATGACCTTTGTAATGGTACTAGACTTATCATAGTCAAGTGTGGTGCTTTAGTACTTGAAGCAAAGATTTTAATCGGTGATAAGCATGGCGACTTGGTATTCATTCCACCAATTTCTTTGACTCCTTCTTCTTCTGAGTTGAGTATTAAAATGACAAGAAGACAATTCCCGAGTGAGGTTAGCGTGTCTGATATGATGAATGAATAAATCATGTGGCCACCACAAATTTGTTGGAGTAGATTTACGTGACGCCAAATGTTTAGTCACGATCAACTATATGTAGGTCTGTCCAAGATGCACAAGTTCTTCCTCGCTTATGCATACTTCTTCGTGAATTAACTGACAAGTCCACAACAAATATCGTCTATCCTGAAGTTTTGCTATAATTTTATATGTTTGAGGTATCATTTCTTATCTCCGTGCATTATTGATCTTCTTACGATAAAAGTCTTGATATGTTTTGAATTGACTAATAAAAGTTTTGAATTAACTCACAAGTCCACAACAAATATTGTCTTTATATATGTGTTAATTGTTGAATAGTTGAATATTTGCTAACAACTAAAAATGAGACTGATGCTTGAATAAGTTGTGGCATCGTTGTAGTTGTGGCATATGCTTAAGAAGACTCTGATGGGTATATGTGAGTCCTACAGTCATGTGAAATTGAACTTTCTAGGACTAACAAGTTTCCTTATAGAAATAGCAAGCCCCATAAATTATTGTAGGTTGTAATACAATATTTTTAATTGATAAAAAAGAAACTTAAAAAACATGAAGTACAGGTACTCAAATTACAATACCGTATATTACACATAAAACCTCATGTTTTCTTATCCACGTGATACATTTGTCAACTTATTTTACAGATGATGTCTTCGTAAAAGTTACTCATTTTCTAATTTGCAGAAAATTGGTTTACATTTCCTTGCTCTTTTCTGTGTAAGCAAATCTGATAATGTTTTGAGAGTATGATACCTCCACTGAATAACAATTCCTGCTTTGGCCAACTAAATACATGATTTAGTAATGTATGAAAATCAGATAACATATCTTACAGAAAACCATTCAGATAACATACGAGTATATATATATGTGTGTGTGTATATGTGAAGCACAAATTTGAGAAGCTGGATCATCGCAGTTAACATAATAAGTTTGTCTATGTTGGCTGAGCTATAATATGTTTATTATATATAACTTATGTTTTAGTTTTACTTGCACATGAATCGATCAATTTGTACATATATCCTATTCATTATATTTTGTTATCAATTTCCAAGTAGATGATTTAATTTGTTGATATAACTAAACGATTCATTTCAATTTTTGCAGTCTTGGGATGATATTGCTATTGAATGGAAACGTGTTCATTCAACAACAAGTCGAGGGTGGAGAAAAGTTAACAGGGTTATGTGTATTTTATAATTCTTAAATCGTATTCAAGTAATCACGTGTCAATTGTTTCGTTCTTCCGATACTACTAACATTTTGTTTTCTCTTATAAATAACAGATTTTTGTTACAAACAATATTTGTTGGCCGTGGACGTTGCTGATGGATAGCCTTTCTTTTCAAAGGTTTATGTATCGAAGACATGGTAGAGCTTGACAGATTTACAAGGTAAATGTTATTATATGTATTTTTGGGTATATATTGAAGTATACTTGGTGTAAGCTGTAAAAAATATATTTGGTGTAAGATGTAAAGTAAAGGATGGTGCTCAACATGTTGTTTCTTTATTTTCTGCATATATGTATTTTTGTTCTCCGTCTTTCGTAAAGTTGGGTAATTATACATGGTTATAATGATTTCGAGTATGAAATGATGTTTTTTTTGGTGGTTTGGATATGTATGGATGATTGTAAGCTTTTTTAAACAGGTTTAAATTTTTGGATATCTATTTTTAAAGGAAACTCTGCCAAAATTTTTTGAAATTAGTAGCTACTAGCTTGATATTTTGGTGGTTGGATGTGTTGATTATTGAATATGTATTAATTTCTGCATGGTATGATGATTTTGGGTATTAAATGATGGTTTTCTTTTGGTGGTTTGGATTTGTATGGATGATTATAAGTTTTATAGACAGGTTTAGATTTGTCTGGATATCTATTTTTAAACGAAGTTCGCGAAATTTTAAAAAATCAAGATGGCGACTACCTCGCCCAAATTGGTGATGGCCCGATGATTTTTTTATATATATTTTAACCAAATTTACCTTTTTTTTTGCAATTAATTGATTATTTTTGAATTTCTTATTTTATTTTAATTTTTATTTAATCAGGAAAAGGAGCTCCAAACCAATTTGGTTCACATGAACCTTTTAAGCAAGTGGGTATCATTATGGTATTTCAAAACTACAATGCTTTTACCTGTTAATGTATCAGCGACTGGTATTCAATGGACATATTTATATGATGTATTGTGCTTAAAATAGTTTTACTAATTAAACCATGTTCCATTTAAAATTGTAAATTAAATGAAAGGAATCAATAGCATATAGGTGAAGAGAAGTGGTTTTAAATGTGCTTGAAAAAAATATGAAGGTCATTGGCATTGAAATTGTTTCGAATTTAATAAATGTAGTTAACTGGCCTAGGTCAAATTTATTGTTTATTGTTGAGTGAATGTGGATGTTGGCTTTAGTTGTTTCCTTAACAAATTCATTTTTTCTGGCCAGTCTCGATTTGTAAATAATGAGTATGTAGATACAATTTGTGGTAAATTATTGACTTCTTTATTTTTTGGGGTGGGATGTCTATCTTGATTAGAAATTTTCTTATTTACAATAAAATTTGATCAAATATATACTCTTTAAACATTGTAACTCACATTTTTTATTTAGATTTATCTTTAAGTATTAAATAATTACACGAGTATTAGTAGTGCCGGAGTCACGGGTTTACCCTAATAGATACATATAGCAACAAGTTTATGTCACAATTTAACTTTATCTTAATATTTGTGAATATATAAATTATTTCTTTTATTATAAATCCTTAGTTTGAAAATATGTTTCTCATTTGATTTTTATATTTTTTATACATGTAAATATTTTATATATTTATTATTAAGATTTATATGTCAAAAATATTTTTGATAAATCTAAAAAAAATATTAAAAATAAATAAGACTCAATGTGGAATGGAGGAAATCTTATCAAAAGATTTACCTTTTGAGTTTTTTTCATATTACCCTCAAATCTCAAACCATTGGTCACAGTCCCACCATTATAGTTGAATATAACAACAACTAATCCAAGGTCAGTGCATAACACATCATGTGGGCCCCAAAAGTAAAACATTCATTGGGCCACATTGCCACATCACTGGGGAAGAATGAGGCCTTGACAACCAATAACAGGCTTCCCATGTTACACTAGAATTACTCTTTTCTTTTCTTTTGGAAAAAAAAAACCCCACTGGATAAATTTATTTATCAACATCATGACATCATATACACACAAGGATAATTTTTATTTTTTTAATATGTGGGTGAACCAAAAGAAAAAATAGAAAATAACTAATAGGAACCAAAAGAAAAGAAGGGCCAAACAAACTCTCTTGTTTCTTTCACCTTTTTTCTTGTTATCTCTCCATCCCTTTCCTCTTCTTCCTTCTCAAAATTTTAATTTTTCTTTAGAACCAATCTTTATTTATTTAATTTCTGTTATTTAAATAGCAAAAAACTTAATGGTCAACAGTATATAGCAATAACTTCCTATACCTCTCTGTCCACTATAAGTTATAGAAAATTATATCAATAAATAAAAAGGAGATTTAAGAGATTAATAAAAGCAATAGAAAGCTGAAACATTTACTTCATATACAATACAACAAGAAGAGGTCATACACAAACACAACACCCCTTTCCCATTTCACCTTCTTTTCCCAACCGTGTATTAGATTCCTCCGATGAGTCTTTCCTTTTTCCATTGTATTGTACAGATGCCCAGTTGAGAATACTCATTTCAATTCCTTCTCCTGTTTTTTTTTTTTGATTTATTTGCTGTTTTCAGTGTGTTTTCTGAGACTTTAAGATACAAACTGTTTTGGGTCTTCTTGGGTTTTTGGTTTCTTT
Organism: Panax quinquefolius; assembly: GCA_020205615.1. NCBI lineage: Eukaryota > Viridiplantae > Streptophyta > Magnoliopsida > Apiales > Araliaceae > Panax > Panax quinquefolius. The sequence goes on along the minus strand of CM035174.1, from coordinate 103,539,389 downwards.
CTTTCTTTCTGCAAAAACAAGTTTATTGCAGAGAAGAAGCCTTCTGTTACCAGTTCAATATATACTGTAAAAGGGTTGAAAAGAACAATCATATAATACATATTTGTGTTTTTTGAAAAAAAAATAATCTTTCTTTTTTGCTCATCTTTTTCTCCAGAAAATAGTTTCTTTCCCCAATTTTTCGAAATTTTCTTCTTTTAATTAAGGAAAAAAAATAGACATGGGGAAGCAAGGACCTTGCCATCACTGTGGTGTTACAAGTGAGTTTTTGTGGTGTTCAATTCTTTTTGTCCCCTTAAATTTTGAATATTCAACCAAAAAAAAAGTGTTGTTTTATGCATTGTCTTCCAATAATTTTCTTTATATTCTCTAAATTGTTTCATATGCTTAGATTAGTTGTTCAAACATGTAAGAGCATACCCAGATGTTGGTTTGTCTTGAAAGGGAAGGATTACCTTGACAATGAAAATTAATGACACATCTATGGTTTTCAGTAAATCATCAAGAAGTTTTAGTTTGTATTATTGGGTTGTTGAACAGCTTTCAGGTCCCCTTAGAATCTCCGAGTGAATATTGTTTGAAAGTTTTGTGTTTGTTTATGAAATTGGGTTTTCTTTCTTCAGTTCAACCTTTTCTTCTTCTTGTTATTGCCCCTTTGACTCTACTTGACTGATGAAAATTTGGCATAAACTATTACATTATTGGGAAATTGCTGAGTCTGTATTCCATTTGCTTTGTTTCCCCCAAAGCTTTAGAGGTGTTTCAGCTTGAATTGGTTCCTACTTCTTAGTCAAACTTTGGTGAATTTTATTTTCTGAAGTCCTTATCAATAGAACCGTTGCCTTACTTTTGAAATTCATGATTCAATTGGGGAAATGTACTGATTTTAGCATTCATGTTGTATTCCATTTGGGTCAAATTTAGCCTTTGCTAGATGCTTTGCTTACTATTTTTCTCTCTAATGCCAAACAATGACTGATGTTTGCTCAAATTAGTTTTCTCAACCCTTGTCTTTGAATTTCATACCATCTGTTGTCGCTTAAAAGTATAAAAAGCATTGAGTCATCTTGTCCTAGTTCATTCTAAATCTGTCACATACGAAAGTTGTTCCTGTTCTATCATATTCTCAAACTATCCAGACTTGCAGAGCATTTACCTTAATCCTTATGAAATTTAGTTGCTAATAGGTTTCCTTTTCTGTAGCACTTCAAATGTTGCTATCAGCATTCAAAATTTGTGGCATTACTTTGTTCATCTCACAGAACATAGTTTGTTGATCAAAAACGTTGCAGTTACTGAAATTCCACTCTGATGGCTTCAAGAAGGTTTAGAGTTTCTTTAGTTTGCTGGGACTTTTTCACCCAGCTGATCTTCACTTGAGTTTGGCTAGGCATTGCACTTTGCTGCAGCTGGAGGGGTTGGACCATCCGTTTGTTCTCCCTGAACTTATTGTAGAATGAGCAGTGAGGAAAGAATAAGATAGTGCTAGCTCCTTTTGCCAAAGCTTGTCACTACAAGAACCTTTTCTAAGAGTTCTGAGCTAGGAATCAGGTTAAGGTTCGGTAATGCCAGTGGGGTTTGCAATAAACTTTTTCGTAGGAAATACCCCAAACATTGGCAATAGAAAGTGTTTGAGACCACAATTTTGTTTGTAGTTCACTTGGTGTCGCATTTCTCAATCTCAAAATACTAGATTGTGTCTTAGCTGATTTTTCAGAAGTAAGATTTTCAAATTCATTGCGAATTTACAAACTATGCTACCACTGCTTTGGTCTTATCAGCTCAGGATTATGGACCATCTATGTGTTCTTTACATAGTTCCTTTTCTGTTTGTTGTGTTATCCTTCTGTGAGAGGGCAGTGGCTACATCATCTCTGGTCACTAGCTTCATATCACGTTAGTATTTCATTCCATTGCGAATACTACTGATAAACTTCTGGTTTAGTCATGTTCCAAAAGAAATGAAAAAATGCTACTGCATTGTAATGTGACAACTTCATAAAAACTCATCCTTTTTAGACAAAGACTCTCAATCTGAACAAAGCCTTGCAAGTGACACCTAAAAGTATTTGTTATCTGTTTATGTATCTATTGCATCTTTTATTATTCTTCTTATTTACTTCTTCTGGTCATGTCTCATTTCCACCCCACCCCCCTTCCCATTCTGAGCCTTTTAAGTTATTTCTTCCTAAGATATTTCCTTCTGATTTCAATTATATATTGGATTATCCTTTGCTTAAACACAGTCGTCTGGCTACTCCTAATAACATCAACATTGTATTAATCTGTCATGTAAAAAACCCTCTAGACACTCCACTAGTGCCCACAGCTGTATTTTAATTGACAGTTTTAGCCTATGATGTCCTGACAGTAAGTATAATTCATCAGCTACTGTTTGCTTCATACATTCATGAGATGCTTTTCTGTTATTCTTGCAAGCATGCTCATTATTAGAGAAATTATTGAAGTTTAAAATACATTTCAAATTATATCTGAAGTTTTTTGAAATTATATGATCCCGGTAAGGACACCAGTTATATACTCGTGGAACTTAACGTGGTGGGTTATGTCATGGCATGCAAATTTTTACTTGATGTCATGACTTATCTTTTCTTCGATGCTCTATCTTTTTATTGTGAACATGGAATTAGCTATTCTACTGTTGTTTGTGTGGCATTTTGTAGAAATTTTGGTAGTTTCTAGTTGGCTTCTATTTGCTTTATGCCTTTAGCAATCATGCTGGTGGATCGAATATTGTTTCCTAACAATTAAGTTGTGATACAGGTACTCCTCTTTGGCGTAACGGGCCTCCAGAGAAGCCTATACTATGCAATGCATGTGGATCCCGGTGGAGAACTAAAGGAACACTTGCAAATTACACCCCTCTTCATGCTAGGGCGGAACCAGATGAATTTGAGGAGTACAGGGTTCAAAGAGTGAAGACCATATCCATTAAAAACAAAGAGGCAAAGGTGCTCAAAAGAAAGAAAAATCATGACAATGATGTAGTTAGAGGGGTTGCCCCTGATTATAACCATGGTTTCCAGAAGGGCGGTGGGGTTGCCCCCGAATATAATCAGGGTTTCCGGAAGGGCCTCGATGAAGATACAAGTAATAGATCAAGTTCTGGCTCTGCCATATCTAATTCTGAGAGTTGTTTGCAGCTTGGCAGTGCTGATGCAAGTGATTTGACAGGTTGGTTGGCCAGTAATTTGCATGGTTTTATCTAAATATTCATACTCATTATCAACTTTCACCTTCTTACCTCTTTGTTAAAAATGGAAAAGATTTTTGTTTTGCCAACAACTTTGAGAGTTTAAATTATTTTTTTAAATTAATTTTTGTAAAGATCTTTTATAGAATGACAAGAGGAAATCACTTCTAGTTTTCATGCAAATTACTGGTACATTATACTATGTTGATATCAGGAAAATGGATTCTAAATGCTCACATTAATTTATGGTTGGCATGAGCAGAGAAGTGATTTTATTTCACCTCAAGTCTTTTGCTTACCACTTCCCACAAACCTGGATTTGATGGTCGTCTTTTTATAGTTTGATGTTCAACATTTTTTGAAGAACCGATAGTTTTGACAAAATGAGTCAATAATACACATCATCTAGTGGCATAATGTACTTATATAACCTTCCCCCAAATAAAATATCTACTTTTTGTTCGAGAGTTGCAATCACTATTTTGCTGCTGCTTGTTTTCTTTCTTTAGTTTTTGTTCATTGAATGTTTTGCTGTATATATCTAGTTACTAATTCTTGCTGACTGTATATTACGAAGATGTTATCAAAATTTATGCAGCGATATAGCCACATGCGCTGACTCATTAAGTTATTTCTCACTGTTTATCCATGCAGGCCCAGCCCAATCCATTGTATGGGACACAATGGTACCCTCAAGGAAGAGGACGTTTGTCAGTTGCCCGAAGCCATCTTCAGTTGAGAAGCTTACTAAAGATTTATATACCATCTTACATGAACAACATTCATACTTCACTGGATCCTCTGAGGAGGATTTGCTCTTTGAGAGTGACACTCCAATGGTCTCAGTGGAGATAGGACATGGAAGTGTTCTTATTAGGCATCCAAGCTCAATAGCTCGAGAAGAGGAATCTGAAGCAAGCTCCCTTTCAGTTGATAACAAGCCACATCGTGTCAACGAGGCTTATTCACGGTTGACTTCCCTTCCTGTACATACTTTTAACAAGGGTGTCAATTTTTCTTGTCCTGGAATCGAGAGAATGAAGAAGCCTGGACAGGAAATGGAACAACATTTTAAAAGGTATTTCCTCTATTGATCTTGACTTGCAAAAGTCGAAATCCTCTTTAGAATATGTGATGATTGTTTCCCCATTCTATGGCAAGGATACATGGATTATAAGGTTTTAGATGCAGCAACTTGAACAAACCTGCGATGTGATGCAACTATGAAGACATATTGGTAAAGTGACATCGATAAAAGGTCTTCAACACAAAAAAATCCGAAATTTAGAACAGTCTACGTTATGCAGTTTCCGATAGCACTTGACTTCAATTTCAAGGCGGGTCCTGCAGTCCTTGTATGCGTATTGACCAGTATGTAGGGATTACATTATATTTAGAACATGCTAGTTCCTTTTCTTCTTCTGTACCAAAGTTGCAGAACTTAATTAAGAGAAAGGAAAAATACAACCAAAGTAAGACTTGGGCAACTAGCTACATTAGCAAAGAGACATAAAGGAAATTAAGTAATTCCATCAGCATGAACTGCTTAATTTTTGTTTGGAGGGAAAAGTAATCACACAGAGAGTGGAGTGTAAATTGGAAAACATTTTTTCCCCTTCTGTTTATTTCATCTATTCATAATTCCATATATTTTCTTATAGTCAACTGCAGTAATTTTTTGGTGGTTTGGAGAGAAAATAATAGTGGCACATAATTTAGAGAAGCTTAATTCCTTATATTATGTGGAGAAATGGGAAATAGTAGTTTACTTGTTATAAGTGCCTATTTACTAACTTGTTTTGGAATTGCAGAGAGAAGGCCCAGCAGGAAAAACTACAGATTCTTGGGAATCATAACTCACCACTATGTAACATAGAACTAAAAGTAAGTTCCAAGTGTTTCCCCCCCCTTAAAAAAGTTTAAAAAAAATAAAAATCTCCAAGTCTCTTCATTTTTACTTCCTGACTAGAGTCCAAGCACATGCGCGTGTTCATGATTGTAAAAACTTCAAGAAGGAAGATAGTAGATGAGACACCTAGTTCCAAGAATCATGCTTCTTCAATTGATATGTTCTGTTTCTTTTTGATTTATTCTTACCCATCATTCGTGCAAACAACAAGACTGCATACTTGGAGTTGGAGAGAATTATTTCTCTCTCTCTCTCTCTCTCTCTCTCTCTCTCTCTATATATATATATATATATATATATATATATGTATGTATGTGTGTGTGTACACATATATATGCTTTAATAGCTTCTTTTCTCCCAAAATAATATTTTTCATGTTCTTACTATGTGTTAAGAAATAAAAGGATGTTGAATGAAACTTGGGTATAAGCTAAATTTAGTTGCATTGATGTTCTTAAAACATGAACACATAAACACATCTTCATCATATGTTGCGGTAGGGCACTTATTGTTCCCATTTGAGTTGTATGACATGGTTTTCCACACCTTTTAAAAGGCCCTTAAGACTCTAGCCTTCCGGGACTTAACTGCAAATATGGATCCTAGACTTGAAAGAATGTCAACTTTTAACTATTGTTGTGAAAAAATATCTCTACTTTCTGACAAATTCTTGATGTCTAATGCAGCCATCTATACTCCTTTTTATGATTTATTGGTCCTGAATTATGTTAAACTGACTTTTAAATGCTTGCTAATTGAGGTTCTTGTTTGCTCTATGGAGTGATCCAGACCTTCAGATTCATGCTGTATTTGGTGTTAGGCAGCTTATGTACTTACGATGATCGTTGTGTATATTTTTTGCAGGATGTTCTCAACTTTGAGGAGTTTGGGAGACACATAACAAATGATGAGCAGCAGCAATTACTGAAGTATTTACCTTCTATTGATACTCTAAGTCCAGATAGGTTCGTATTTATTGCTACTATGATTATATTCAACCGTTAAAGCATTTTGAGAAGCTAGCATTCACTTCTTTGTAATCACATGCAGCATTAAAAGCATGTTTGATAGCCCTCAGTTCAAGGAAGACTTATTTGCCTTCCAGAAACTTCTTGCAGAAGGTGTTTTTGATGTATCTTCATCTGGGGTTAAAAGTGAATGCAATAGAACCTTGAAGAGGCTTGCACTTAGCAATTTAACAAAATCCAATTGGGTGGAACAATATAATCTACTGAAGGTCTAAACCAAAGAACAACTTTTATTTCATGAATATAATGGATTGTTTTTTTTATAAAATGTATAATTTTGGTGATAATAATTCTATTCTGACTGTAGGATTTAAAATGTAAAAGTAGTGTTGGCGGTTCGTTAGTAGCAGAAGGACATGCCGCCGTTGCATCTGCTCAATCAGTGAAAATAAAAAGACCACGTGATGGCCAATTTCGAAATTTTCCAGGTCAGCTGTAGCCTTCTTTAGGAGATTTTTGGATTGTTATTAATATGTGCATAAATCTTGCTATTGTAAACAATAAGGCAGCCAGTGCATGGGAAAGATGGAATAATACATATTCGAACTCACTGTCTTATTTGATAGATAAAGTAACACATTACAAGCCTGATAAAAAGAGCTCACAAAATCCCGTGGATTTTTCCATAGTAATTTACATGGATGCTGTTGAGCATGGAGATGCATCTAGGTTTAGCTTTGTGAATGTAAAAGTCTTTGTACACAAGTACACAAGTACACGAGACTTCTCTGTTCTAGTTCATCTTTTCCATACCATGGTGTAAATTAAAATTTTCCTTGTAACGTATAAATATACAAAGTTTATCACGTGTCAAATTGCTCGTGACATTGGAATGATTATTTTCATTCTTAGGGGGTTGTGGAATGACTCATTCCATTCCACAGGTATTCCATTTTTACCTTAATTCCATTATTCAGTCCAAACATATCATATGGGTTTTTGTCATTAGCCATGTATCTGGTCATTCTTTTAAACCTGAAAAACTGTATATTTGCAAAATTTTGCACGTAGCATGTGGCAATGCATCCTTCATGAATAATATACAAGGCATCAATATTTTAAAAAATGTTGGACCTGGAGACGGAAGGATACCTGCATTCACAGATTCAAACTGAAGTCCTGTTGTAATTATAATTGAAGTATATTCTAGAATAACCCTATGTACTTGTAATCATTCATTCAGATAGAATGACAACATTGTTCTTGCTGTGATTTATTATATATCTGATGTATATGGAAATAGGTTTTTAACAAAAATATTTTGTTCAACTATCAGGAGCAAAGACTACAATGAAGAGCCCAAAAAGAATTATGATGAAGACCAACTATGAACACAAGGAACTCGTGGACAATGACACCAATTGCTTCTGTCCAAAAAGCCTATTTGCCTTGCCTCCTGATATGCTGGACTCTTACCAATTCGCAGATGAAAGTTCTGATCAAGATCTTTTGCTAAAAGTTCCATCCCATGGTTCCTTCCCCCAGGCAGAACTCCTCCTGCCGTCGTCAAGTTTTGGTGCTCAAGCCAGCACTAGCAGTAGCTCAATATACCAAAATCATGTCCGGCCCCAACAATAGCCATCACACTAATTTTCTCACAAGTGTTTGAAGTGCCACTTCTGCTAAAACCCTTGGATTGGCTTGTAAAATTTTGCATGTCAAACACACAGAAGTCTGCGAAAGAGGCTTTGTTTAATGCCTTTCCTATTGTTTTGTTTTAAATTTAACCTATAAATTAAGCTTGAAATTCCAAGGGATGAATATGACACTGTTATTTTTGTATAGGTTGACAAAGATTGTAATATATATTATATACCGCAACATAGAGAGGTTGTGCTAATCTCTAGACTTTTTTGTATTTGTGTTGCAAATCACTATGAGATACCCTTCTGTTGCTTGAGAGCAGATTCTCTATCCTCAATTTCTCTTTTTCCTTGTGTTCTTTTACTTAAATCTTGACACTTAGTCTCTTACTTAACACTAATTAATTCTAAAATTAAATAAAATGACATGTGTCAAGATTTAAGTGGAGGGGACAAGCGACAACAATTTGGGACGGAGGATCTATTTCTCCTTCTTAACCATGTTATGTTGCATTAGTTTTTTCAATCTTCTTTTTGGGAAGATTATTCACCACAAAAAAAAAAGTTTTCATTAAATACTTTATTATTGCATACAAATAGATAAACAAAAATACCAATTGAAAGAATAAGCTAAAAGCTTTTGATTCATCTATCATTATAGTAGAGGGTGTTAACAAAGAAAAAGTGACGGCATATAAAAAAAATTATTTATCATCTATGATATCTACCTATACACATTTTGTTAAATCTAAATTTTGAGTTATACGACAGCGTTGATGGATTCTATTTTGCCATAATTTCAATACATTCATTTTAATCACAATTGGCTTAATATCACCTACATAAACATTTTTAGCTCTCAAATATTAAATATTCCTTTAAAACTCACTATTTTTGGACTTCCCATATTCAAGGGATAATTGACTTCAAGGAATATTCAAGGGATAATATCATATTCACTGTACTAGGCCCGATTTTTATTGTGATTATCGAATTTTTTTTTGTTACAATCACATAACTATACTCGAATTTTTTTATTAAATAATCATAATTCCTCCAAAAAAGGGATAAAAATATTATGTAGGCTAACTATTAATAACTTGGATCAGCTTTTAACATGCCTCGAGGCAATATGCCACAATATTGAATTATTATGCTAAGTCTCTAATTTCGAATTTTTTGTCAACTCCTTTTGTGCTAAATTGAAAGACAACTTATGTATTGAGATTTGAGAGTGGCCCAATAAATCATACACCGTTGATATAAAAGGCGGGAAGGTTCCATAACCGTCAAAATCAACGTAGAAGGGCGGGAATGTTAACTAAACCCCATCAAGGCAAAAACATAAGCCCTAAAAATATTTGCCCATCACGAAAACTTCAACAGCTCCAGCTACAAATCAAATTGATCGAACACCCACGTCGATTCTTCGGAAATGGATGAAGACCCTTATGAATCGATTATCATACAGTGTCAAATCACTTCTTCCCAAGAAGAGAAGCTCGAAAACTTCCCTTTGTTCCGCAAATCGGATAAGCAGTGTTCGGTGCAACCCACCGGAATTGTCATGGTCTCTCCGCCGGAAAGTTTTAAGGACTCTGAAGGTGAAGGAGAACCAGGAGAGGAAGAAGAAGCCTTCCATACCCCTCCCGAGCACCCTCGCTCTCAGTCCAGCTCCGACGATCAAAGGCCTGGAGCGGTAAATCATCAAGCGGTCAATAAAAAGGACTGTGAAGATGATGTTGAGATGCTGGACGTGGATATTGGTTGTAAGGACGCGGATAGGACTGTTGATTTAGGTGAGGATTCTGATACTCTAGTGTTTTTTGGTAGTAGTGACGGTTTTACTGTTTACAAAAAAAATAGAGTTTATGTAGAAAGTTTGCATTCTGAGAGCCCAAATGTTAATTTAGGTGACACTCAGCCTATTGTGATTGAAACTGAAAGTATTGAAATTGGGGCCACAGAAGTTGTTGATTTAGATTTTGAAAAATTCTCGACTGAAAACACTGTTAATGTGGATAAAAGGGTGAAAGAAACCATAATAGTAAGCTGTGGGGGTGGTAATAGTGATAATGCAGAAGCAAATGGTGGAGTGCATTCGGCTGGCAAGAATATTGAAGATCTTGATAAATTTAAATACCTGCCTTGTGGAGGAACTGATAAATGTGGAAGGGAGGGAGGTGTTTCAGGGAGGCGTGAATTACCGCGCTCTTTTAAGGAGCCGGAGAAGAATGAAGGATTATGGGTTCCTCGCGTTTCTTCACGTAATAAAAAACGTTTCAAAGATCTTTTTGATGTTGGGGGAATAGTTGTTGATGATTCTAAAGATATAGATTTCCTTGAAACTGCTAAGGAACGGGGCATAATTTTTCCTCGCCCTAGGTGGTGGCCACCAGAGGGTTTTGGTGGTCAAGGTTTGGATTGAATATGGTGTTTTAAAAGAAGCAGCCTTTGAGCCATTGTGTACAGGTTAGCACTTTCACTAGTAGAGCTATTAGATATTCATTTCTTCTAAAAATTGCAAATAATTTTCAAAAGTTTATGAAAAAAAGTTATAAGTTTTCTTGAAATGATCTTAGTTTCAAAAGCACTCTCCTAAAAGTGCTTTTACACCCGAAACATCTACCATCCAAAGTACTCCCTCCATTCCAGATTATCTGTCACTAAAAGAATCTGCAAGCTTATTAAGGATAACAATTAATAGCTTAGTTTTCAGAGGAAAATGACTCTATTATCCTTTATTGAGAAAAGGACAGATATAAGAGTAGTTGTTTGATTGTATTAAATATCCTTGAAAAGAGAATATAAATATGGGTATTATAGGAAAGAGAATTTAAGATTCTCCTAGATATATGCAAACAACAATTATTTTGGAATATATAAAATAAGCTAAATCGTCAATTATAATGGAATGGAGGGAGTATTTTTTTTATGTTACCAAACACTTTTAAACTCAATTTTTTAATTTAAAATTCTTTTTATTCATCTCAAAGTGCTCTGTGGGTCAATTCGTTAGAGTTAGTTTTGCTGGTAAACATATATGTTGGAAAATGGCAGAAAATTTCCTTATGTCTTTAAAATGATATTAAGTCTTTCATGACTCTGTTTGTGGTGGTTGTGCTTACTATGGAATGTAATGATGACATGTATGATTTGGTAGTTGTTTGCAGGGACTTTGTTGCTAAACCTTTATTTTTTGGGATTTGCTTATGGGTTTTTGCTTTGATGGTAAAGCTTCAATTTGCTGCTTGAAGGTATCTTTTCAAAAATAGATATGGTTCACCTGTTGCTCCTCATTTTGTATATGATAGTTACTTTACTAGATATTTTTAGTAAAGAGTATAGCTTATGACTACCTCTTGTTTGTAAATGACATGTTTATGTTCTTGACTAGTTTTTGTAATGGTCATACATGTTTCTAACGAAAATAGTAGGCAACCTTAAAATTTTAAACCAAGTTTATCTTGAATGTGGTTGATTGATTGTTTTCAATTTTTGGTGGCAAGCAATGTCATTTTTTGCATGAATGGCCCTGGCAATTGGTATATCCGTACATAAGTTTTTTTTGACCAACTTCGTTTGTAGCTTCTCATATTCATTTTAGTTGATTCTGAAGAGTATTATGCATTTTCTAGCAGAATTGTTAAGGATGGTCAAAGATCTAACAGATGTTATCCTTACTCTTTTTCTTTTTAAAATTTTCTTTTTGTTCCCTGAGTTGTGTCACAGGTGACGATATCTTAGCGCTAGCTATGCTCTTTAACTAATTTAGGGTGTAAAGTGAAAAATATATTTAGATATGAAAATAGGAAATATTGGAGAAGTCAATGTGAGAATCCGTTGAACACTAGAGTAAATAATTTCAAACAAGAAAGAAAGATCTAAAATAACCCAATAATTTACAACAAGAATAAAACATAAAACCATGTGTTCGGATGTCACCGTGATAGAAATTCATCACACGAGATTGGTGCTTCTCTTTATTTGTACCTTGATTGTGATTATGGTGGTCAATTGTTACAAAATAGTTCTAATAAAAAAGAAATATTTCTGAGTTTGACAAGCATCGGAATACTTATGAAGTACTATAGTACACTATAACAACATTCAAGAAATTAAATGAGCAATGTGAAGCACAATTGAATATTCAAGTGGATTTCAGCTATTAGGGGTGAGTATGAAAGAACTGTCCTGACCCGTGGGATTATAAAGTGGTCTGTGAACCATAGAAATTTTTTGAAGGAGAAATATAAAAAAAATGTTGTTGTGGTCGTAAATGATCTCATTTAATTGAATGGAAAAGGCACCTGGTATTGAAATGCCTTGTTGAATGTATAAGAACAATGGGGAACCTTTTCTGTTTTTTATTGCCTAATCTAGACACCAATGCCCTTCACCAGACTGATGAGTACATGTTTAATTGTTTTTCCAATGTGAATATGTTTCATTGAGCTTATTTCAATGAAAGGATGTTTTACATAACAAAATTTCTTCAATTAATTTTTTATTAATATTACTTTCTTCATCTTTTCAGAAAATGATAGTATCATATTCCGTCATTCTCAGTCCAATTCATGTTGTCATTAGTGGAAGATGTTTTGAAGCAAAGAAAGTTCCTCACTGAGTATAACTAAGCAAAATACAAAATGTACCCTTGCTTACCTCTAGTAGTTTCCTTAATTGGTTTTCAAATATAGTGAGTCCAAGTTGCATGAATTATTAAACTCATTGTGCCTTTGGTTAATATCATATCTGCACACTTGCACCCATAAACAATAGCTAAAGATCTGGACTAAAAATCTTTATTAGGACATACATATCCTCAAATTCAATGAACAAAGTACATAAGCCAATCTTTTATTCAGCACCACCAACTCAAAAGACACTCGTTGTGAACATAATTAACTAGAAAAAGAAGGTACATGCATGTGGGAAATATAACTAGTACTACTTTATCACCTAGTGATATATGGGGATCTTTGAATTAACTTAATTAGTTAAGCTGAATGGCTGTGTCATAAGTAACTCCAGCCTTCCAATCACTGGGGATCACACTTCTCAGCTGCACCCACTTTGCCCCATAGCTCCCACTCACTTGGAATCTCAAGTTTAGAGCTCCCTTTGGTGGGTTAGGCATATCCCATACTGCGCCATAAGCATGACGCATGGCCCTCCATTCCTGGCAATCCTCCTGCATGCATGAAAATAAGTCACAAGATATATCAAATTAATTAAAATCATGTTTTAGATAATAAAAGAAGGGCTTAGTGTTAGAAGATCCCAGTTGAAAGAATTACCTGCCACAATTCAATGGCTGTGATGTCGTTTACACCAGCCTGGTATATTGGTAGTATGGTTAAGTACTCTGGAAACCTGCTATGCTCATGGACTTTAAACATGAGATTGTAACCTGAATATTCGCAAGAAATTCTACGGTACTCTATGTCAACTACACCGTACGCGAAAAGCTCTGCAGCCATGTTTGGAAGAGCCAGTTTTGAGTAGGCACGTTGACTGAGGATGAAGTCTGTGTTGTCTCCTTCACCGTAGTCAGTCACCACTAGCTTCACCCCTTCATCAGTGCAATGTTTTGGTGATTTGCACCTAACCTGGGAGTATTGATAAATAATTCAACATTAGTGAATGTGGATAGAGTTGGAACAGGGCTCATTTTGCTTGGTAGTGCTTTACTTAATCACTGATCTTCCACTTCATAATAAATATTAGAATTTTTTTTGTAGAAAAACTTCAATGATGATTGCCTTATGGCTGTCATTTGCATGTGTTTTTAAAAGCACATTCTCTGCTTGGAGTTTTGATTCCTTTTAAATTAATTTCCATTATCTTTTAATGTACAAGTTTACTTCCCTTTAATTCCTAGTTAATTAGTTTTGATTGAAAATGTTGAAGTGGCTTAGAGTTTACCTGATAGCATGCACCGCAGCCAGTACCGTTCCTGTAGAGCCTAGAGACTCCACTCACCTCACCACCATTGACAGTCCTTCCATATCCAGCAAAACCACAAGCTCCAGCTGATATCCATGCATCATTAGTTCATTTTTTTAAAAAATAATTAATTACATTATGAATTCATGTAAAATGTACATGCATATTAGTATATATTGGTGTGCAATTTACATGCCATGCATGCATGCATATATTGCTATATATAGAAATATGGTATGAATCTATGCTCTGTGCATTGTTCAGACCCATTGATTGTGTCAAGGTGGTGTTGAATTACTAAAAGGTTATAGGCGCTGTGCAGCATTTATGGGTGCACAAATCAGGTCTATGAATAAGTGCATGTAAGAATGTGTTTTATGTGTGGGAATGTATATGTATGTATGTGTGTGGGTATGTGTACATATAAATATATAGAGGGAGGGAGGGAAAAGGAGGAGAGAATATATACTTGGGGTCCCTAAGCAATCAGGGCTGCCATAATAGGTTGCCCTAGAGCAAGTATAAGTGTCTTGGCAATAGCACAGTGCAGGCAAAAACACAATGAGAAAGGGAATAAAACAATGAGTAATTGCATAACCCATGTCTTGGTTATGGTTAATAAGAACTTTATTAACACTAGTACTTAATAGGAAAAAGACAAGAAGAAGATGAATAAGGAGAAGTAAGATGGTTGTGAGATGGGAAGTTCAGAAATGGAAATCTTTTATTTATAGTTGTAGTTGTGAGGGGCTGCTGGGCTGGGTGTCATATTTGGCCAATGCCACCTTCCTCTTCCACTAAGAGTTTAAGAGGCCTAGTGGATGCTGGGATTATATTGCATTTATGTGAACAAAAGGACACTTTAATTGACTCTATAAGATAATCCCATAGTTTTTAAGTTAAAGTACAACTTTCTTTATACGTTGTTATTTGCACGAGCTTTGTGTACTGAGTAGGAACTTTAAATAATGTTCGCATATACTAACTCTTTTAGTATATTCATGCCCCTGTAATTTAAATTATTGTAGAACAAGGGCGCATGCGGTATCCTAATTGCATTTGAATTCATTAATGTCGGATAAAATCTATGGACTATCAACAACTCAACTGGATTATTACTAACCCACCAACAAGAAGTCATGTTTGGTAGCAACGCACTACAAATCCTGTCAATGCAGTGTCAAGAAGGATAGGCTATTAGCTTATGCTCATCACTGGAAAACCATATCTAAAATTTGGGGGCAAAAGCACTCAATATTATTTTTTCTATTTCACCACACTTATTTAGTATAGAAGCCTAACTCTGGCTGCTAATTTCCTCCTCTTTTTTTATGTGGGCCTTGAGGAATTGAATGCCACGGGGCCTGCAGAGAAAAATAGTGCATCTGCTCCACCGTGTTAGTTTTTATTATTTCCTGATACACTAAAAATATTTTATTTTATTCATGTGGAAAGTAAGAGAAGATAAATAATTAAGGGTCCTTTACATAAGTATACAACAAATAGAAAGTAATTACAAGAAAAGTGCATCAACTAAATAATTACAAAAAGAATGTAATTATTACAAAAAATAGTACAATTCACATTAATAAGGAAACTTAAAATCAAGGATAACTAATAATTCAAATTCAAATTCAAATCTTGTCTCTAACAACAATTTCAAATTCATGTTTCAAAATTCAAATCAAAATGAGAAAATTAAAAATAAAAATTATGAAGGAGCTAATGTTCATCATCCTCCTTTCTCGCTCCATCTTAGTCATGTACATACATCATGCATGCCAATGAGTTCTTATTCAATTTCTTTTGATGATTTGGTTATCCACAAAATTGAAATGGTTACTTTTATCACAATTTTGACTAATAATCGCATCACATTTAAAATAAAATTGGTAATCAAATAAAAGCTGAATTGGTTACTTTATCAAATGGTTTGGTAACCAACTATATGAAATTTGATTCTACCAACCGCATCACATCCAAAATAAATTAGTAACCTAATAAACTAAATTGGTTACCTTATCGGAAGGTTTAATAACCAAATCGTGCATAAATTTTGGTTACCAACCCATCACATTCAAAATATATTAGTAAACTAATAAAAGCTGAATTGATTATTTTATCAAATGATTTGGTAACCAACTACATGAAGTTTGATTACCAACCGCATCACATCCAAAATAAATTAATAACCTAATAAAACTAAATTGGTTACCTTATCGGAAAATTCGTTACAAAGTGAAAATAAATAATGGACCCGAGTGGCGGTGGGAGGCGGAGGGATCAAGGAGAGGGAGGCGGGAGGAGGTGGAGGAGAAAGGGGCGGGAAGGGGGAGGAGAAAGGGAGGCGTGAGGAGGGGATGGGAGGAGGAAGGGAGGCGGAGGAGGGAGGGTGAGGCAAGAGGCGGAGGAGGCGGTGGGAGGAGAAAAGGCGGGAGGTGGGAGGGGTGGGGAGGGGTGGCGGAGGAGGAGGAGGGGAGGCGGGAGGCGGGAGGAGGGGGGCGGAGGAGGTGGAGGAGGAGGAGGAGGGGAGGAGGGCGGGAGGGGGGGGGAGGAGTGGCGGGAGTAGGGAGGAGGGAGGAGGAGGCGGGAGGAGGGGAGGAGGGGAGGCGGGAGGAGGAAGGCGGGAGGGTGGGGAAGGTTGGACAGGAGGAGGAGGAGGCGGAGGAGGAGAAGAAGAAGGAAACAAAAATGGAGTGGGAGAAAATCGTGGGAGATGGAGAGAAAATTGTGGGAGAGATGGGGAGAAAATCGTAATGCGTAAATTAAAGGGATAAGATTACACTCTTTTTGTAATTAAGTATTACACTAGTATTGTAAATAAATATGGAAGTGTATTAGTTGTGTAGAAATTTTATGAGGACACTATTTATTGTTATTATTTTTTTAAAAATGTAATAGAATATGTAATTGTCCCAATAATTAATAGTTGGAAGAATAATTAACGGACCAGCAGGCAGCAATCAAGGTCTGGTCCAGCCATTTAAACGGCGCCAAACAAATATACTACTGAAAAAGAATTAATAGTTACGATCTGAGAAGCCAATTGGTATAGTGAACAATAACTTCCAAAAAAAATTGTAAAATAGAATACCAGATTCAATCATGTGAGTTGTACTGTAAATGTAATGGGGGCGGATCATAGTTTTAGACTCGACAACGTAGTTCCACCAAGTGCCTCTGCTGCTAAGGTGAACCGAAGAACATCATGGCATTATTAAGGGCAGTTTGAAGATGTAGGAGAACCAAGACTAAAATTTTTACTTAAAAACATCCAACTTTGAAGATGTTTCAAACTACTTTACAACCTCGTAATTTTTTACACGCTTACACAAGTCACCAGTTACGCGTATGTGTCAAACAGATAGAAAGAGAGTTCCCCGACAATGACTTCAATGGGTTAGAATCATAACATTACTCTCTCCATAAAGGGCTCTAGTTAGTAGTTACTGGGGAAAATGATTCACCCTTTTCTAAGCTGATGCCCCCTTGGGACACTTGTGTAATTAGGATGAGAGAAGAGCATATAGTTTCATAGTGCATAAGTGGGTGGTTGGGTACCAAATAGAGAGAGAGAGAGAGAGAGAGAGAGAGAGAGAGCAACAACAATTATACCAAACCTAGCAACACTAATGTGCTTTTTGTCGCTGAATCACCATAGCAACCACAACCACAACCAGAACAATCAAATTGTTGGGGCAACGTGTAAAGCACAATGTAATCTCAAGTCAAATCAGCCACTTCATCTCCTTTCCACTTGTCCCTTCCCCGTGCGTATTCATTCGCCCAAGCTGTTTTACACACTGTGTTGTGTGTGTGTGTGTGTGTGTTTTTAGTAGTGAAATGATAATGAAGAACAAGAAATTGCAACATTAGAGTCCACGTATCCTCATACTACAGTGATGGATCAGTTTAAAGTAAAACATGGGAAGTGATCATCAATCTAAAAATGGAATGAACCGGTCTACTGTGAATAGAGAAAACAAAATATTGATATAGCATTGAAGATGTGTGAAATGTTCAGTTTCCACCTAAGAGCCTCTTCCGTCGTAGTATCATCATTCAACCAAAGAAGAGATGAGCATTTTACTACTAGAGTTTAAAAATATCCCCTTCTCAACAACAAAAATATATATCAGTACAAGCAAAGAGGTAGCTCAAACTATCGGTGAAATTCAGCTATGTCTAAAACCTTTATATTTTCAATAAACTTGGTACTATTTTCTATTGACCAAAAGGGTACTAAAGATTTTGTGGTGCAAGCACCAATACACAAAATAAATACAACTGCCATCAATTACTCAACAGCATTAACAACACATGAAGATTGGCAATAGCTGCGGCCAAGGAGTTGACCAAAAAACATGAATGGACTTTTGGAGAGTTGCTGATTGTAACCCTGTACCAATAAAATGAATATTTCTATCATAGATGAAAGCAGTTCAACTTCAAATATATTACAAGATGCTGATGACTTGAGAGTAATCATTGTTATACCTGAACCTTGTTAAAGTAACTGGTCCTACTTTCACACAATCAGATAAGTTGCGCCTTTTTTAGGTCAGAAAGAACTCCTCTATCTTCACTTCCTCTCTCATTGTAAACAACCTGCAGGTAACCAAGACAAACATAACCTACATGACACCCAAAAGCCCATGTAGAATTTAAGTTTACTTTTTCTGACAATGGGTACCTTATCAATAATCCCATATTCAACTGCTTCACTAGGACTGAAATATTTTGGACGCCTAATGTCCTCTTCAATCTGCTCCGGTGATTTTCCCATATGCTTTGAGTAGAGATTCACCTTCAGCGATAATAAGATAAGGAACATTTTAAATTAAGATCTGTGAATGCATATCCAGCTGCACTTCATACATACATAAGCTTGAGCAGACTACACAGACTGACAGAAGTAACAACTTTTTCCCTCTTCAATTCCATTTTTTCAGAACTTAGTAGCAGAGTGATGAGGAGAGAAATTTATTTTCTCAATAGGGAATTTTGGCCCCAATTATGACCTTGAGGAATATCCTCAAGGCATCTGCCATTTCTCTCACTCCTTGGGGTTATGAGGGGAGAAAATTAACATAAATAGTCTTTTATATTACCAATTCTGTCTTCACATTATTCACTTCTTTCCTCATAAGCTCAACATCTGTGGCTTGACCTTGAAACCTTCCAATTGGCTGCAGATACGTAAAATATATGATTAGTAAAACAAAATAGTGGGACGAAGTTAATGGATCATGGATACTAATTCAATTGTAAAACTTGCATTGTCAACAACAACGCAAGAGATCCAAAAAGAACATAGAACCGCTTGTAAAAAAAACTAAAATCATAAACTAAAAATACCTGCTTTATCATTATTGTTGATGAGGGCAAGGCAGAACGATTTCCTTTAGCGCCAGCAGCTAAAAGTAAGGCAGCTTCTCCCCAAGCATTGCCCACACACAATGTAAAAATAGGTGGCTTAACATATCTGCAGTGGAAAAAAAACACTCTTCTATTAGAATACAAGATCAAATAAAATAAATAAACCAACTCATATCATAAAACAAGTATAGTGATTTATCCGTTTATCCCAAATCAATCTCCCACAAGTAAATCATGGATCTGCCAAAATACATTGTATAAAATATTAGCAAAATGACACCTTTGGCTCATTCAAGGAATGCTGGTTAGTAAAATTTTGCGACTACGGAGGAGGATACATACAAATGTCTTATGAACTTGAAGTTTTAGGCCTATAGGCTATAGATATCTAAATTTAGTGAGCACTGCGGGTATTCTTTTAATCACTTTTTGCCTGGACAGGTTTGACAAATACCCCAAATATTGGTGATAGCTCTGTTGTTCAGATGTACAAATTCAGGGATCCGTCATCCGTTGCTTAGGTCCAAAATATATGAAAAGACATTTGCATTAATTTTATAGCTATTATTGCAGACATTTGACAAACCCACTTAAACATGAGAGAGAAAATTATGGTCATACATGCCAAAAAATTTGCACCAAACAATTTTTTTTTTTTAATTTTGTGTGCGCGCGCAAGAGCATCATTCTGTAATTCACTGATTGCTAAGCATGACTTGATCGACATCATGTTCAAAATTTAAAATGATAAATTCCATGAAGATTTATAACCTCATAACATCATAAATCGCAAAAGCCTCCGTTTCATAACCCAATTTCTCTCCATCCTGTAAAAAGTGAGACTACATCAGAATCCCAATTAAAATAGAAAAAAACTCTAAATTGTTGTATACAGACATGAAAAGATAGGTATACAGCTACATTGTCAATCACAATCTTATAAATCTCGAACAGCACTGCGATGTGTAGCCTATGATAGTATACTTTGACTATAATAATAATGTTCTTTCTAAGCCAAATATGATAATTCACATTGATCTTCATAGATCTACAATCATTCAAAACAGAACATGTGTAAGAAGATATATTCAAGTAATTGAAATTGAATATGTATCCCTGCTAGGTCGATTACAGCAGCCTCCAAATTTCATGGATTTTACATCTTTTTCTTTGTTACGTGTTTCCAATGGCCAGATATTACGTTAAAAAAATAAAACAGAAAACAAATAAGAAATTTGAAAAGAGTAACGGTTTACCTTGGTTGTCCCTGTGGAATTTATGTAAAGGTAAATTGGCTTTTCCTCATCCTCATACTGAAGGTAAAGAAACTCTGCTAGTATCAACTCAGTGACTGATGGTACTAGAGACATGCCCAAGTAAACAATTCGATTCTTATACAAGTAAGACGCTAAATCTGGAGGAGGTTGCTCCCATGCACTTCCCCTTGAAAAGGGAATGACCTGTGAACAGAAGCATGGCAAACACCATCTGAGAGAACAGACAATGACAACTGCAGGCATTATAAACACCGTGCAAGAAAAATGCAATGCCATAACAAAAATTATAAGGAAGAAAAATATTTTCTACCAGTACAGTTTAAGACAATACCAATGGAAACAAAATTATAAGAGAAGAGGTGCAATATTCTGAACACCTGAACGATAAACTTTCTCCGTATTTAATTTTGTACACGCTTTTGATTTGTTGAATGATGATATACATTATACTACCTCTGTTCCGAATTATAAGATCACTATTGACTTTCTAAAAGTCAATTTTAGACATTTTCAAATTTAAAATTGATATGATTTATTTAAGTTTTCAAAATAATAAATCTTATAACTACTAGTAATTTTTAGGCAGTTTATGATATTGACATAAACTAAATGAATTCATCAGTTTGAAAATGTTTCAAATTGACTTTTCAAAAATCAATAATGATTATATAATTTGAAACGGAGGGAGTATATACTACTATTAGGGGGCACACGGGCGCACTAGGTCGAGGAAATTAGAACTAGTGGTCATTGTTTTAAATAACAGTAATGATGGAGTCACATGCAGAGGACATTGTTTAACAACTGGGGCACCAGAGGCTGAATTTTGTTTTCAGAATCGTACCCTTATTAAAAATTAGGCCTTACGTATTATTTCACTTAAGTAACACTTGTATATGAGTTTTTAATGGACTTTAGGCACTTCTATGTAATCAAACACAAAGTTCATAAAAATTCTTACTGTCAAACTTTTCAATACATGTAGTCCTACAAAATGCAATCAATGGCATAAATTAATGGGTCAGACCAAAATATCTACCAACAGGTATTTCCCAATTCTTAGGAATAAAACAGAAAGTTATAGTTTTTCAGTTAAGGTTTAGGGGATAAACTTTAAATAAAATTTTAAGATAAAAATCAAAGAAAATGTTATCCCTTAGAAAGTCCTATATTTAAATAACAATTCGTATACAATATAAATAAAACTTTAACCATGATAATCCACCAAAAAATATATAAAAATATTCTAAATTTAAGATGAAAGAAATTGTACAAATACAAATGAGGAAGAGTACCATGGTCACGACACCTCGTTTGCCACGAGAGCCTGATGGAGAAGAAGTGGAATACATATTGAGAGAATCTGGTCGAATCTTCTGGCCGGAAAAGTCACCGGAAACGCTACCGCCGATAAAAGGAGAGATAAAACTGGTAGATAAGGACGCTCTGGAAGCGGAAGTTAGGGTTCGTTTTGAATTTGTGGCTCGTGAACTGGTGGTTGAAGATAGCATGCGCGTGGTGGGTAAGAAGTGCGTAGCCATGGTTGCGACCTCCATAGCCGCAGAGAAAGGGGAGAGGGGGAGAGAGAAAATGTCAGTGAAAGTAAATGGATCAGAGAGGGGTTTGGAACGGGAATGGGCAATGGTTTCGGTTTCGGTTTGGGGTTCTGGACATCTTGCACCAAACCGGGAGCTGGACATGACCCATTTATGAAATGGGCAAATGACAAAAATTTACCCTCAAGTTGTCAACTTCTTCGTTTTTAACCTACGTGTTTGCGAATAAACAATCATCACCTCAATGAATTTTAAAAATACAATATTGTTCTTTTTTCCCGGTTCCGACCAATTAGTATTTAGTAGCATGAAATATGGTTTGACTTCCATTGACGTAGTTTGATCGTATAATTGTAGCAATATACGCCTAATTCCCTTTAAAAAAACGTATATGTATTTTATTTTCCTCCATATTCAACAAAACACAAAACAGATTTTTCATCGTCCAATAACAAATCTAATAGCCTCCAACCAGGGGCGGACCCAAGAATGGGGCATGGGGCATGGGGCATGGGGCATGGGGCACCTGCCCCATTAAAATTTCAATGGGTCTGGGGTCAACTTAAAAAAATATATTTGAGGTGATGTTAAATGAAATTTTTATGTTTGATTAAAAAAGTAAAAACCATTAGAATACTTAAACAAAGTATTCCTAATTCCCACTACTCCATAAAATAATTTTAAAATCAATAGCATTATCTCAAAATAAGACCAACTATCCCATTATCCCAGTTAAAACAAGGGATATTAACATATGGACATACTAAGTCCAATCTCATTATCCCAATTCTCATTACTCCACTAGTAATCTTAGGGATGTTTGTTTATAGATGAATGGAGTTGAATGATTGAATAAGTCAGTTATTCAGTGTATTTGTGTGAGACCCCATATTTTATCAATAAAGATTTAAATTTTGTCGAAATAATTTTTAAAATTATGGTGTGAATTTGAGATAATATTATAGTTGTGGGTAGTATTTATAAATTTTGCAAAGTATGCAAGTTGTTATAAAATATTCGTTTGGTCGGGGAATATTCTTTTTGTTAGGAAATATTAAATATAACTACCAATCATTGGTGGACCCCACAATGTAATTATTATCGGATTGAAAAACGCAAAAATATTTTATAAAAATAACTACGGAGGTGTTATCGTTAAAAGCTGTTAAACTACCCGGGGTAAAATACGATGTCTGGCGTGGTTGCGTAAGAGTAGCATACACGCAGATTGATTATTGATCTTTACGTGAGAAGTCACTCAATTTATGCTTCAATTATTACTACAAGAATCACTTTGCATCATATCTCTTATATTATTGATTCAATTATCATCACAAGATCATCTCATATAATATGTTATATTATTAATTGAGACGATAAGTTATAAATGATTAATAATTGTTGAAAGATTAAAAATGTGTTGATTAAAAATAAAATGATTTGTGGTAATATTTATTCAATCCTTAATATATATAAAGAAATCATTATGTGATCGTTTGTGGTAAGTTTGATTATTTTATGGGGCCCATATGTCATCATCTAAGAGTCTCTTCATTAATAATAATAATACATTTCGTCAATAGTATTTACCTTTATCGATAGTAATTACCTTCGTCAATAGTAATTACCTTTCGAATAGTAATTACCTTCGCCGTCGATAAGTAATTACCTTCGTCGATAAGTAATTACCTTCACAATAGTAATTACCTTGTGAATAGTAATTACCTTCATCGATAGTAATTACCTTTACCAAAGGCCAAACCACTTGTCGTTTCACATTACAAAGCGTCGAACCACTTTTTGCTTTTCACATCTGCGAACCACTTTTCTTTTCACATCACCAAATTCGTCAAGCCACTTGCTTTTCATACGTGGTAGGTCTTTAGAAATCTTCTATAAATAGAGGCTTAGTGCTTCATTATTTTTTTTCACGAATTCAATTGAAACTTTAGAGAGAGAAACTATAGAGAAAGAAGAAAAAGTATTACGCTACTTCACCTCGCCAATATTCGGTTCTTCTAAGGTAGGGAATATTATTTGTTGTACCGTAAGGGGTGTTATTCTTCTTATTCATTTAAGAAAAGGCATTGTTATTCCATTGCTTATTATTCGCTGGAATAACTTTTGTATCGTGGTTTACCCTATATACTTGGTGACATTCTTCTATTATTCATTGGAACATCTCGTACTTGTGTTTTACCCACTTCCGTCTTTATTATTATTCATTTGGAACATCCTGTCATGTGTTTTACACCGACTGGTTCCGCTCTTTATTATTCTGTTGGAACATCCCGCTTGCAGTGAATTTCACACGACTGGTTGCGTTATTATTATTCTCGTTGAATAACATGTCTGTCTGCACCTGCATGCATGGTGATTTCTTTTGTTATTCCATTCTTTATTATACCGGTTGGTTAAATCTTTGACTTATATACTCCATGAAATTAGTGGAATATCCTTGATATTTGCAAGGCTTCATCCAAAGATCTTTTCATGGAAATATTCTTCTGATCATTCTTGAATTTTACTCTACAAAATAGTATCATTTTGACAATTTGGACGTTAATAATTTCTGGATAAAATAATTCTTGAACTTGTTTTATTGAATTATTATGTCATTGTCATCATCCTCATGTTATATTATGTTATCTTCGGCTTACGTGTATAGATGAACTTAGTATGATTATGACCAGAGACTATTCGGTATAATCATGGCTTGTTATAAATGATGTGATAAAAGTCCTCAGTGGTCTGTAATGCAGTGATGGATAGTTTTTGGTATGATTATGACCAGGGGTGATTCGGTATAGTCATGACCATTGATAATTTGATGAATATCCTCAAATAGTAGTGCGGGGGTGATTCGATGATGTGTATTATTTATTAAAGTGAGTCTCATTTATATAATTGATGATGAAAAACCTTTTAAAACCTAAAAGATAGTAGACTTTATTCTCTACTTGACTCTTTTAATAAAATTGCTTATTCATTGCAGTTAAACTTGTTGTCTGTTGTATTTTATCGGTTTAACTTAACGTGAAGGCTAATGATAAATTATTCGCATTATCTTAGTCATAATATTTCTTCTTGGGCTAGTTGAGCTCACCTTTTCTTTCACTTTTTTCTCTTGAAATGAGAAACATGTAAATTTGGGACGAGTCGGGAGCAGAGTAATGGTCCAAAGGATAGCATTAGTAGTCCCTCACTATTACGTGAAATAGTGTGATAATAGTAGTAATGAGGACTCCTTTTGAGTTTGTATAATATCTAGTAGACAATATTTGTATTCAAACTCACGGTTTATGTCGTATTGTACACGGCATGCTTATATTAGTAAGTTATATTTGAATTTATGTACCATGTAAGTGGCGACCCAAGATGGGTGGCGTATACCTAATTTTTTGGGGCGTCCATGCGGTTGGTATCGAGCTTAGGGATATGATCCCCGCTAAGATGTGAGAATAGTACTAGGAGGGAGAGACGGGAATACCTTCATTTAGTATGACCTACCTAAGTTTATTTGGTATTTGATTGGTCATTAGAGTATAGTGATAATATGTTGCATATCAATTAACCCTTATTTTGTGGCGGTGTTTGAAAATGGCAAATGAAAATATTCACAATGGAGTGAATGTGACCGTTGTGACACCTTTAATCACTAATCAGTTAATGCAAAGATTGTCGGACGAAACAAATTAGAGATATCCACGTAGTGAATGAAGAACTAATTGTTGCACCGAAAGCTAGTTCTTGAAGGTAGCGGTGAAAGTGAGGAAGAAGAGGAAGAAGAGGAACTGAGGAGAATTGGTTAGAAGAAGTTTATGATCAAAACTTAGAATTACAAAATCGTGTTCGTGAGCTAGAAGAACAGTTGAAGAACGGCAAGCGGTCATGGAACAAAGGATACAACAATTCAAAATTGGGTTACCCGATATGTGATGCTCGAACAAAATCACGCTTTGGCGAGGTGTAAGATATTAAAGTTGGAATCGAGAATTTAAAAATCAAAGATCAATTTGAAAGAAGAAACAAGCGAACGAAGGAGAATAAAGCGATGCATGGGTAAAAAGCTGCACAGACGCGTTGATAGTGTAGAAAAAGACGTCCGATCTGATAAAGCGAAAATAGATGAAATGGACTTTGCTTTTTGACAATGATTGGGAGAACCAACATCGAATTCGGAATTACCGCAATGCATAGCGATGTCGGCCCGAATCGATATGGATCGAGAATAATGATTCAAATTATGGATCAGAATGTGAAGAAGCACTTAAGGGTGGAATGTACCCTTATAGTAAAGTCAAACTTCGGTAATTTAAGCGAGGCGTTGTTTAGAAAACCCGAACGGTTATTACGGGTAAATTAATTATAAATTATTACGAAGTCTATACTTTATTCAATACAAGTTCTACCCACTCTTTTATTCTACCTAGTTGTGTTCAATGTTTAAATTTGACTCCAGAAAAATTAGACTTTGATTTTTCTATTGAAACTTCGTTGGGGAGAAACCTTCACGTTACCTCCATCGTTTATTAATCTTGTTGTTTCAAATAAACACTTTCACGATCTTATCTCTTTGAAAATACTTGCCTTTGAGGTAATTTTTGAAAATGATTAATTAACTACTCATTATTCTTTTTGTAAGGTTGTTAGCTTTCATATTCCTAACCAACCTGTTATACGAATTCAAAGTAACCAAACCCTAAAGTTAATCACTGTTATATCAAGCCATAAGTAAAGAGCCCCGATCCTTTACGTTGTTGACTTCATGTGTGAAATGCACCGCCGGACTTTCAGTGGCGACGTCGTGAATGAAGATGGCAAGTTGATAGGTATCATTGTGAGTCTTATCTCTGGTTAACGGATAAAGTCACGGTTGGTATTAATGTGACGTCTTATCCAAGTCTTGGACGAGAGTATGATTTTGAATGATATTTCTATCATTAATAAATTTCTTGGCGTATTCTTGAAGTCTTCTAGCCTACCCTAGAGCGTGAAATCAATTTTGTATTGACCCAAAGCAAAAAACCCATTTCTTAAACCTCAAATATTTCTTGAACTAAAAGGATCATTTACGTGGATTATGATGAAAGTCATAATAAAAGGATAGAACTGATGAAAATCATGGGTATATGAAGTGTTAGTAAATTTTAAGATGAGTTATGTTGGTTAGTATGTGAAAACATGAAAGTTTCTTAGAAATCACAAAGAGTTGAAAATCGATTTTGGTGAAAAAAGCGTAACATGAAATTCAATTGATCATATCTCCTATTATATTTTAAATTTTTGAGTGTGGTCAAGTCCTAGAGTTAGATCTATGAGTTACCTAACTAATCTAAGTGGAATTACTGGAAAAGGTGTTGTAGATTTTTTGTGTGGACTGATTTTAGCAAAGGAGTGCAAAGCTGCAAAAACCAAAAAAAACACTTGCCATAATTTTAGACGGGCTGTTTCGCCACTTAAATTATGAGAAAAATTCTGGCCTTTTGGGATTTGAAGGTATATGGTATAAAGTACCTCTTGTCCAAAAAATGAGCTCATTCTCACTTAAAATGAGCAAGTTATGACTATTTCAATATTTAGGTTTTTTCCGAAAAAACGCTATAACCTAGGAGTTCTATAACTCAGATGACCATGAAAATTAAACTGAAGCTCACGTTAACATGTGTAAGGTCCTGCCAAGATTTGGGAATTTTGGAGTTAAACTTGAAGTAGCTAATTTCTTAAGGAATTAATTAGAAATTGATTTTTGAAAAATAGTAAATGAATTTTAAAATTCCGAGAAAATATATTTTCATTATGGGACTATATTATGCTAAAACCCAGAAAAGAAATATTTTTGGGACTGATTTGGTATTTTCATGAAAATAGTTTAATTCTGAACATATGAGTTAAATATGTTATGTGAAGATATGAAAGTTGAAAATAGGATTTTATGGCTAGAGAATCCTATATAGAATATATGCATATTTTTTTATGAGGGATTTGATAATTGGTGATGATATCTTATGAGTATGGCATTTTTTGGATGATTAAATACATTATATGGTAA
The DNA here is from genome assembly GCA_020205615.1 of Panax quinquefolius. Lineage (NCBI taxonomy): Eukaryota > Viridiplantae > Streptophyta > Magnoliopsida > Apiales > Araliaceae > Panax > Panax quinquefolius. Next base: position 103,511,442 of record CM035174.1, on the reverse strand, counting down.
AAGCGTAAACAATTGAGATAAATTGTTTATAAATTTAAGAAGTGATTAAAATATTGTTATAATATTAATGATATTAGATTATGAGATTATTAAGTGATTGATAACATGGGGATATTCTTGAATCTGGATAAATTATATTATAAATGTTTAATATTTATCCTTTATCTCATTTGATTCATTCTTTATATCGTTATCCTCATGTTTATATTATGTTGAAAGTCATCTCGTGGCTTTTGTAGTGCATAGATGGACTTGGTATGATTATGACCGTGGATTGTTCTATAATCATAATCAGTAATTAAAACACGATTATCTTTAGTAGTAGTGCATGGATAATTTGTGGTCGTGATACTAATGAATACACGATTATCTTTGGTAGTAGTAGCATGGATAATTTGTGGTGATTAGTTATAGACCCCAAAATTTTTAATAAAAAGGAATTTCCTTTATTTATTATTTTGAAATAGTAAGGGTTGATTTGATTAATGTGGATAGTTAAGGGTTAAATCATGCAAATATTTCAAAATAAGCAGTGGTTATAAAATATTCATTATCGTGTGGGGAATATTCGTTTGGTGATAGTGGAATATTAAATCTTTATGTAAAGAATATTAAATGCTGACATTAGCGACCAATGTGTGGAGCCCATGTGAAGCGATTGGATGAAGAAAATGACAAATATAAGTTGTTTTTAAATAGCGGCGTAGTTATTCACAGATTATCTTGTTGGAATACCGGGTGGTTAAAACACACTAATCTGGCGTTGTTGAGCAGTAGCACGGTATTGCACCAATTATTGATTCTTACGTGAAGAAGGCACTACTCAATAATGGTTACGATAATTCTTATTCGATATTTTATTGAGTTAATAATTCTTTGCGTTGATATTTTATATTCTTTGTTGTTTGATAATTGTCATTACGATATTTTTCATTATCGAAGCAATAATTCATATTATCTGAATAATATTATTAGATAACATTATTGGCAATGTCTAGAAAGTTACATCTAAGGAGGTTTGGTCACCTAATTGCGCACATGATGAAGAAATTCTTATTGGAAAGCCCCTCTCTGAAGCGCTGGTTGTCAATATTGTGATTACGTAATATTATTTGTGAATAATTAATTATTGATTTATATGATGAGGAAAATATTGATTTTATGTGGATATAGATGGAGAAATTTTTAAAATGACAATTGTTGAAAATTAATATTTTATCTTTTACGATAAAATAATTCATTTAAATATATTATTTTAATAATATATTAACGGTGATATTTTTACAACGAATGTGGGATATATGAGTATACGAGGAGGAAGAGTATTTTTGTTGCAATAAATGTTTAAAACATGTTAAACATGTCGGTGGACCCCATTTATTGACTGAAATTTGATTATAGCACAGTAAAATCGCTTGTTTGTGGATTTCGGTCAATTTCTATTTGGAATTTGGAAAAACTTTCTTCTGCAAAGTTGTAGAGAATTGAATTTCCTATAAAAACTCGCGAGATTCGAATTTTCTGATGAAAGGGCTATTTATTATGAATTATTAAAGTTCTAAAGCTCAGAAATAATTGATTTTTGTAAGTTTTAATTATTTATTTTATGAAAAACGTTTTTATCATTTCTTTCTAGAAGGTTGGCATGTGGGAAATGTTGGGATCTGATTTCCAAAGAGGCGTGGGAAATTTATTAATAATAATACATTTTATTAAATTTTACGCTTTGGTATTCTAAGCGATTTCTATAAATAGGGTCTTAGGTTAAATTGAAAATCACACCCGAAACTGAAGTTTCTCTCTCTATATTATCGAGCGTATTCTTGTGAGTATTTTGAGTATACTTTGAGTATTGCTATCTCGGTTGAGTTCCTTGACCTTATACGGTATTCTAGCTAGAAGTCTTGATATTTCGAGTAAGGGATATTATTTTTTTCGTAATGATATTATTATTTCTTGATATCATTATCTTTGAAATGTTGATCTGAAGTTTTATCAAATTTGGAACTTTTTCATGTCGGGGTTCTTATTCATGAGTTCTTATTCATGATGAGTTCTTATTCACGAGTTCTTATTAAGCGAGTTCTTATTCACGAGTTCTTATTCACGAGTACTATTCATGAAGCGTGAAGATGTTTTTGTGGAATTTCTATCTTTTGGTGTCTGGAGTTACTATTCACGCGTATCGGCCTTATTCACGATATCTGACACTATTCACGTATCTGAGTCTTATTCATAGAAAAATAAAATTTCTTCTTTTTAGTCCAAAACATCTATTCGGATACTAACTTTCTGATTGTATCCATGTTTTGATCATTCTTGAATTTTACACCACTATGATTATTTTGAGGTATTTTTGGGCGTGGATAAAACCAAGTACGAATCCTTAATCCTTAATCCTTGTCATTTTGTTTCCTTTGGATTCGTTTCTTTAAAAAAAAAAATATTTTTCATCATCCTCGGTCTTAAATGATGATATTATGGAATATCTTTGGCACAGTAGTGCAAAGATGAATGATTTCTTAAGAATATCTTTGGCTTTGTGGTGCAAAAGATGAATGATTTTGAAGAATATCTTTGGCCGTAGTCTGAAGATGAGCAGTGTTTAAATGAACATGACCCGGTGATGAATATCTTTGGCTGTAGTGCAAAGATGAATATTTGATTCGGATGTATATTGATTGATGTTACGGGGATAAAAGATGAGCGATGAACTTTTAAATTCATACATAGAAGATAGTAGTTTGCATTCTCTACTTAACTCTTCTAATGAATTATTATTTCCATTGCGAATATTGATTTAAAATTTGTTGTCTATTGTATTACATTAGATTTTTCCTGTTGAAGACTAACGATAATTTGTTGTATATTATCTTAGTCATAATATTCTTTCTTGAGCTAGTTGAGCTCACCCTTTTCTTTTTTGTTCCATTTTTCTCGGGAGGCGAGAATATAGCGAAATGCAGTCGAGGGGTATGGAATGAAGGTTTTAGAAAGGATTGCTTAGTAGTCCTCACCATTTTTGTAAAATAATGTATCGATAAATGTGATGAGGATTTATTTGAGTATAAATATTGTCAGAAGATAATATTTGTATTCAAACTCACAGTTTTCTTGTTGTAATAATAAAGTTGTAGTTGTTTACATACCGTGTATTGTGACAACTTCGAAATAGGTGATGTATACCTATTTTGGGGCGTCGCGGTTAGTATCGAGCTTAGGATATGATCTCTGGCGGAGATCGGGGATATAGAACTAGGAGGAGAGAGCAGAGTAAATCCTTAGCTAGTGTGTCTACTAAGCTTATTTGTTAGTTGGTCAATATATAGGGATATTATGTGATATATTGATTTCCTTAATTAACCCTTGTTTTATGACGATATTTGAGAATGTCGTTGAGAATATTAACAATGGAAATGAGGCCAGGAATGCTGTACTCACTGCAGCGAGGAGAAACGTCTGTGGTGGCAATGTTCCTCCCATGAACAACACCATTGAAGAGATGATGAGCGAGGGATGTTTAGAAGTTTTTGCGGTTCATGCAAAATCGAGACGAGGAGACTTCGTGTTCAAAATCTGAGGAGAAATGATAGCAATTCACGGGTTATCCTGACCAGCGATTCAAAGTTGGGACCACGAGAATTTAAGGGAAAGCGGATCCGATCATGGCGGAAACATGGGTCAAACAAATTACCAAGATATTCGATGTCTTGGGATGCGGAGAAACAGAAGGTTCCATTCGCCACCTTTATGTTCCGTGGGCGAAAGGCGGACTCTTGGTGGGAGTCATGAAGCGTACCCATCCAAATGCGCTTTCGGCATGTCTTGGGAGGCGTTTGAAAAACTATTTAATGACAAATACTTTCACGAAAGTGTTAAATCGTATGAAGGAAGTGGAGTTCATCAGATTGGAAAAAACAACATAGCGGTGTCTCGATGCGAGGCAAAGTTTGCGAGTTATCGGTTTGCACCTCATTTGGTGGAGAATGAGGAGCGTATGGCGGATGTTTCTTAGAGGTTTGAAACCCGTCGTCGATATCTCATTTCTCATAAATTTTCTCTTTATTCGAGATGTTGTAAGCGAGGCTCAATTATTAGAAGCGAGATAGCGAGTCTGCACGTCAATTGAGGACCCTGACGAGGATCGTATCCGAGATAGCGATCAATGTAATAATGATAACTGGCGGAGAAAAGCGAGACGGACAAAAATGGTAACCACTCGTGGTAATCGTAGCCCGTGAAAATAGAAGAAGCGAGTCGGGAGGAGATTTTAAAAAGAGAGATTTAACAACGACCATGTGAAGATGACAGTCTTGGTGACAATTGGTTCTAAGGGAGGAGAAACGACCACCGGTCGTATCTTCTGAATCACGGAAAAGAGGGCATATCGGTCAAACTACCTGCAGTTCAAGGTATGCTATAATTGTGGAAAGGAAGGACATATCGCTCGAGATTATCGATGGCGAAACCTAGTTCATTGAGGGACGGTGACTCAAAAAGATATCCCGAAAAAAGTCAAAATCAGCGATTAGGAAGAAGCGTTTGTTGTATTTGGTCATAATGCGAGAACCCAAACGAGGTGATCACGGGTAAGCTATTTATAAATTCTTGCGAAGTTTATACCTTACTTGATCTCTAGGTGCTACCCATTCATTTATCTCTCTGCGTGTGCTCAAGCGTTTAAACTTGACTCAGGAGAAATTAGACTTTGACTATCTGTGGAAACTCCAGTTAGGAGAAACTTCCATCACATCCACATTTATAAATCTTGTTTGATTTAAGTTGGCACCATTACCTTACCTATTGACCTTATCTCTTTAAAGATACTTGCTTTTGATGTGATTTTAGGGATTGATTGGTTAACTACTCATCATGCCAAAATTGATTGTTTTAAATGGGTTGTTAGTTTTCATATTCCTAACTTGAACTTTGTTATGCGAATTCAAGCAACTAAACCATTAAAATCAATCACTATCATATCTAATCATAAAGCTATTCGTTTATTAAAAAGCGGATGTCAAGCTTTCTTAGCCCATGTTATGGATTTGAATAAAGACACGTCAAATTTGAATAATATTCTGTTGTTATTGACTTTCTGACGTATTTCCAGAAGAACTTCCGGTCTACCCCGAGCGTGAAGTTGAATTCTTTATTGATCTTGAACTGATACAAGCCCATTTCTAAAACCCATATCGAATGGCTCTATTGAACTTGAGAGTTAAAGGTCCAACTACGAGAATTGTTGGACATCGGTTTCATTCTGTCTAGTACATCTCCTTGGGGTGCTCTGTTTTATTTAAAGTAAAGAAGAAAGCGCGGGAGTATCGACTTTGTATTGACTATCGGAATTGAACCATGTCACCATCAAGAATAGGTATCCTCTACCTCGTATTGATGACTTGTTTGACCCGATTCTGAGGGCACAATTCTTTTCAAAAATCGATCTTAGATTACGGATATCATCAATTTGAAGATTAGAATGAGGATATTCAAAGCGCCTTGAACTCGGTATGGGCATTATGAATTCTTAGTCATGTCTTCGGACTAACTAATGCTCCTGCGGCTTTCATGGATATGATGAACAAGTATTCAAGGAATATTTGGATCGAATTCGTTGTTGTCTTTATTGATGACATCCTTATATATTCCAAAAGCCGTGAAGATCATGAGCACCATTTGATTTGGTACTCAAAGGCTTCGTGAAAACCAACTATATGCCAAATTGAAGAAATGCGAGTTACGGCTTGAGGAAGTAGCATTCCTTGGGCGCGTGGTGTCGAAACATGGAGTATCTGTTGATCCGTGAAGATTGAAGCAATACTGAAGTTAGGGACAATAAAAGTCGATGGTAATGAAGTCACGTAGCTTTTGGGCTTATTTGGTTATTATCGGAGATTAGTGGAAGGGTTTTCTCGAATCGCTACTCCATTAACTTCATTAACTTCGGAAGGATACAAAATTAGTTTGGAGCGAAGAATGCGAGAAAAGTTTCCAAGAGCTTAAGAGGAGACTTATTTGGCACTGTTCTAACAATACCATCTGGTTCGGATGGATTTGTTATCTATAGTGATGCTTTGAGCAAAGGGTTAGGATGTGTTCTCATGCAGGCGTGGGAAAGTCATAGCTTTATGCCTCGCGACAACTTAAAAGAGTATGAGAGGAATTATCCTACTCGTGATCTAGAGTTAGCGGCCGATCGTTCGCTTTAAAAAATATGGAGCACTATCATATGGGGAGAAAGTGGAGATATATTCGGACCATAAAAGCCTTAAATATTTGTTCACTCAAAAAGAACTCAACATGCGGCGGCGACGTTGGCTCGAGCTATTGAAAGACTACGACCACACTATTGATACCATCACAGTAAAAGCGAGCGTGGTAGGCGGCGCATTGAGTAGAAGATCATATCACGAGGAGCGAGTGCGATGATGTCAAGTATCTGCAGAGAGCCAACTTTAATAGAAAAAGTTAAGGTTGCTCGAGCCAGGGCCCGAGGCGATCGTATGAAGAAGAAAGTACAAGAAGGAGCTATTCCGGCGAGAATTGATGAAGAAGGAATACTTGAGTCCACTCTAGACTTTGTGTTCCTAACGACTACGATTTGAAGTACAAGATTATGATGGAGGCACACAATCGCCATTTGCAATCCATCCTGGAAGTACTAAAATGTATCGTGATCTTGACATATACATTTTGGTGGAACAATATGAAGAGAGAGATTGCAAAGTTTATCTCGATGTGTTTAACTTGCCAACGTGTGTAAAGCGGAACATCTTGTACCTAAGGGTCCGTTGCAACCACTTGAGATTCCGAAATGGAAGTGGGAACACATTACTATGGATTTAGTTACGGGTCTTCCTACGGTTTCTCAAGGCATCAATGTTATTTGGGTTATTGTTGATAGATTAACCAAGTCTGCTTTCGTTTCTTGCCGTCTGGGAGACTTATTCCTTGAGCGTCTTGCTAGTATGTGCGTGAATGAGATTGTGAGGTTGCATGGCATGCACATATCCATAGTTTGGATCGTGACCCAAGATTCACTTCAAGATTTTGGGTTAGCTTGCAAAAAAGCTATGAGCGCAGTTTGCGATTTAGTTGGCATACCATCCCCAAGCAGGACGGACAATCGAGAGAGGACTATTCAAACTCTTGAAGATCTATTAAGACTACTGTGTCCTAGACTTCAAGGGTAGTTGGGATAAGTATTTACCATTGGTGGAATTCTCCTACAACAAGCAGATTATCGAGCAAGTATAGGTGTGGCTCCATTTGAGCATTATATGGGCGAAAATGTAGTTTCTCGATATGTTGGGATGAGGTGGGTGAAGCAACATTGTTGGGACCCGAGTTAGAATACGTATGACTACTGAAAAGATCCAAATGATTCGACAAGCGTATACAAGCGGCACAAGATCGACAAAAGAGTTATCGGATCTTCATCGAAAGGGCGTGGAATTTAATGTAGGGGATCATGTATTGTTGCGAGTTGCTCCATGGAAGGGAGTTACAAGATTTGGAAGAGAGGAAAGCTCAATCCACGATTTATTGGTCCATTTCAAATTCTTGGCCAAGGAGTAGAAATGTAGCCTATAGACTTGCGTTACCTCCAAGTATGTCTCGTGTTCATAATGTGTTTCACATATCATGCTTAAGTAAATATGTGAAAGACCCGAACCACGTTATTGAGTTAGAAACCGGGACGAGATAGCGAAGACTTAACGTATGAGGAGGTACTGTCGAGATCTTGGATAGGAAGGAGCATGTCCTACTGCTTGAAGAAGGTCATACCACAAGTTAAAGTTTTGTGGAGGAATCATCTTTATAGAGGAAATGACACAGGAATTGGAAAGCGGAAATGAAAGCGAGGTATCCTCACCTTTTCGAAACACCAGTGCGTCACGTCAATTTCGAGGACGAAATTTCATAAGGAGGGAGGTTGTAAGACCAAAATTTTTAAATAAAAAGAAATTTCCTTTATTTATTATTTTGAAATAGTAAGGGTTGATTTGATTAATGTGGATAGTTAAGGGTTAAATACGCAAATATTTGAAAATAAGCAAGTGGTTATAAAATATTCATTATCGTCGGGGAATATTCGTTTGGTGGTGGAATATTAAATGCTGTCGTCGGAATATTAAATGCTGACCAGCGCGACCATGTGTGGAGCCCATGTGAGCGATTGGATGAAGAAAAAAGACAAATATAAGTTGTTTTTAAATAGCGGCGTAGTTATTACTGATTATCTTGTTGGAATACCGGTGGTTAAAACACACTAATACTGGCGTTGTTGAGCGAGTAGCTTTACGGTATTGCACCAATTATTGATTCTTACGTGAAGGCACTACTCAATAATGGTTACGATAATTCTTTATTCGATTATTTTATTGAGTTAATAATTCTTTGCGTTGATATTTTATATTCTTTGTTGTTTGATAATTGTCATTACGGTTTTTTTCATTATCGAAGCAATAATTCATATTATCTGAATAATATTATTAGATAACATTATTGGCAATGTCTAGAAAGTTACATCTAAGGAGAGGTTTGGTCACTAATTGCGGCGCCCGTGAAGAAGAAATTCTTATTGGAAGCCCTGCTCTGAGGAGCCTTGGTTGTCGATATTGTGATTACATAATATTATTTGTGAATAATTAATTATTGATTTATATGATGATGAAAATATTGATTTTATGTGGATATAGATGGAGAAATTTTTAAAATGACAATTGTTGAAAATTAATATTTTATCTTTTTCGATAAAATAATTCGTTTAAATATATTATTTTAATAATATATTAACGGTGATATTTTACAACGAATGTGGGATATATGAGTATCTGACGAGGAGGAAGAGTATTTTTGTTGCAATAAATGTTTAAAACATATTAAACATGTCGGTGGACCCCATTTATTGGTTGAAATTTGATTATAACTTTGTAAAATCGCTTGGTTTGTGGATTTCGGTCCAATTTCTATTTGGAATTTGGAAAAACTTTCTTACGCAAAGTTGTAGAAATTGAATTTCCTATAAAAACTCATGAGATTCAATTTTTCTGATGAAAGGGCTATTTATTATGAATTATTGAAGTTCTAAAGCTCAAATAATTGATTTTTGTAAGTTTTAATTATTTATTTTATGAAAAACGTTTTTTATCATTTCTTTCTAGAAGGTTGGCATGTGGGAAATGTTGGGATCTGATTTCCAAAGAGGCGTAGAAATTTATTAATAATATATATTTTATTAAATTTTACGCTTTGGTGTTTCTAGCATTTTCTATAAATAGGTCTTAGGTTAGAATTGAAAATCACACCGAGCTGAGTTTTCTCTCTCTATATTATCGGTATATTCTTGTGAGTATTTTGAGTATACTTTGAGTATTGCTAGACGGTCAAGTTCAGTTGACTTTATATATATTCGTTATTCAAATCTAGAAATCTTGATCTTTTCGAGGTAAGGGATATTATTTTTTTTCGAATGATATTATTTCTTGAATATCATTATCTTTGAAATGTTGATCTGAAGTTTTTATCAAATTTGGAACTTTTTCATGTCGGGTTACTATTCATGGGTTCTTATTCATGAGTTCTTATTCACGAATTCTATTCTATTAAGATTCTTATTCACGAGTTCTTATTCACGAAGTACTTATTAATGAAGCGTGAAGATGTTTTTGTGGAATTTCTATCTTTTGGTGTCGGAGTTACTATTCACGATACGGCCTTATTCACGTATCTGACCTTTATTCACGTATCTGGTCTTATTCATAGAAAAATAAAATTTCTTCTTTTAGTCCAAAAACATCTATTCGGATACTAACTTTCGATTGTATCCATGTTTTTTGATCATTCTTGAATTTTACACCACTATGATTATTTTTGAGGTATTTTTGGGCGTGGATAAAACCAAGTACGAATCCTTAATCCTTAATCCTTGTCATTTTGTTTCACTTTGGATTCGTTTCTTTAAAAAAAAAATATTTTCATCATCCTCGGTCTTAAATGATGATATTATGGAATATCTTTGGCACATGGTGCAAAGATGAATGATTTCTTAAGAATATCTTTGGCACGTAGTGCAAAAGATGAATGATTTCTGAAGAATATCTTTGGCCGTAGTGCAAAGATGAGCAGTGTTTAAATGAACATGACCAATGATGAATATCTTTGGCACATAGTGCAAAGATGAATATTTGATTCGGATGTATATTGATTGATGTTCTGGGATAAAAGATGAGCGATGAACTTTTAAATTCATCATAGAAGATAGTAGTTTGCATTCTCTACTTAACTCTTCTAATGAATTATTATTTCATTGCGAATATTGATTTAAAATTTGTTGTCTATTGTATTCTATTAGATTTTCCTGTTGAAGACTAACGATAATTTGTTGTATATTATCTTAGTCATAATATTCTTCTTGAGCTAGTTGAGCTCACCCTTTTCCTTTTGTTCCATTTTTCTCGGGAGGCGAGAATATAGCGAGTGCAGTCGGGGTATGGAATGAAGGTTTTAGAAAGGATTGTTTAGTAGTCCTCACCATTTTTGTAAAATAATGTATCGATAAATGTGATGAGGATTTATTTGAGTATAGATATTATCTGAAGATAATATTTGTATTCAAACTCACGGTTTCTTGTTGTAATAATAAAGTTGTAGTTGTTTTACATGCATGTATTGACAACTCGAATGGGTGATGTATACCTATTTTGGGGCGTTCTGATCGTGATACTAATGAATACATCGATTATCTTTGGTAGTAGTGCATGGATAATTTGTGGTCGTGACACCAATGAATACACACGATTATCTTTGGTAGTAGTGCATTGGATAATTTGTGGTCGTGATACTTAATGAATACACTTTTATCTTTAGTAGTAGTCATGGATAATTTAATGGTCGATACTTAATGAATATCCTTGGCACGTAGTGCGAGGATGATTCGATGATATGGATTAATTATTGAAATTTGAGTCTCGTGATGAAATATTAATTCATGGATGTGGTAAAAGTCATCTTTGGTAGTAGTATTGACTTGGTATGATTATGACCAGGATTATTGGTATAATCATGGCAGTAAATGAAAACACGAATATCCTTGCCGGTGGTGCATGGATAATTCGTGGTCGTGATACTATTAAAATTGCGTCTAAGATTATTATTTTATTTTTGGCATTGTATATCTTTGGCTTGTAGTGCAAAGATGAACTATTGTGAATAAATATCTTTGGTAGGATTGCAAAGATGAATTTAATATTTTCAACGATAAAGGTATTCAGGTATCCTCACCTCTTTATCATACTAGGTCGTACCTAATTTCGAGGGCGAAATTCCATAAGAGGGGAGATTGTGAGACCCTAGTTTTTATCGATAAAGATTTAAATTTTATCCGAAATAATTTTTAAAATTATGGTGTGAATTTGAGATAATATTATAGTTGTGGGTAGTATTTATAAATTTTGCAAAAATATGCAAGTTGTTATAAAATATTCGTTTGGTGGGGAATATTCTTTTTGTTAGGGGAATATTAAATACAACAGCTCAATCATTGGTGGACCCCACAATGTAAATTATCATTTCGGATTGAAAAACGACAAAATATTTTATAAAAATAACGGCGGAGGTGTTACTGTTAAAACTGTTGAACTACACCAGTGGTAAAAAATACGATGTCTGGCGTGGTTGCGTAGTAGCACACGGTATTGATTATTGATCTTTACGTGAGAAGTCACTCAATTTATGCTTTCAATTATTCTTACGATAATTCTTTGCATCATATCTCTTATATTATTGATTCAATTATTGTCACGATATCATCTCATATAATATGTTATATTATTAATTGAGACGACAAGTTATAAATGATTAATAATTGTTGAAAGATTAAAAATGTGTTGATTAAAAATAAAATGATTTGTGGTAATATTTATTCAATCCTTAATGTATATAAAGAGTCCATTATGAGACGTTTGTGGTAAGTTTGATTATTTTATGGGGGCCCGTATATGTCATCATCTAAGAGTCTCTTCGTCGATAGTAATTACCTTCGTCGATAGTATTTACCTTCAATATAGTAATTACCTTCCGTCGATAGTAATTACCTTTGTGAATAGTAATTACCTTCTTGAATAAGTATTTACCTTCGTCATAGTAATTACCTTCGTCGAATAGTAATTACCCTTGTGAATAAGTAATTACCTTCGTCATAGTAATTACCTTTACCAAAGGCCAAACCACTTGTCGTTTCACATTCTGATGCGTCGAACCACTTGTCGCTTTCACTTTTCTTTTCACATCACCGGTCGTCAAGCCACTTGCTTTTCACATGGTAGGTCTTGTTTAGAAATCTTCTATAAATAGAGGCTGGTGCTTCATTATTTTCACAGAATTCACCTTGAAACTGTATAGAGAAAACTATAGAGAGAAAGAAGAAAAGTATTCGCTACTTCACCTTGCCAATATTCGGTTCTTCTAAGGTAGGGAATATTATTTGTTGTGCAAGTAAGGTGTTATTCTTTTCTTATTCATGAAGAGGCACATTTGTTATTCCATTCTTATTATTACATTGGAATAACCTATATAAATGGTTTACCCTATACTTGGTGACATTCTTATTATTCTGTTTGGAACATCACATGCATGTGTTTTACAGGACTGGTTCCGTCTTTATTATTATTACATTGGAACATCACATGTCATATGTTTTACAATTTGACCGGTTACATCTTTATTATTACATTGGAACATCACAGCCGGTGTGAATTTCACCCGACTTTGGTTCCGTTATTATTATTCTCATTGGAATAACTTTGTCTGTCATGCAATCTGCATGTGCGTGGTGATTTCTTTTGTTATTCCATTCTTTATTATACTCGGTTGGTTAAATCTTTGACTTATATACTCCATGAAATTAGTGGAATATCCTTGATATTTGCGTTTCATCCATATCTTTTCATGGAAATATTCTTACGATCATTCTTGAATTTTACTCTACAAAACAAGTATCATTTTGACAATTTGGACGTTAATAATTCTCGGATAAAATAATTCTTGAACTTGTTTTATTGAATTATTATGTCATTGTCATCATCCTCATGTTATATTATGTTATCTTGAACTGCCATGTATAGATGAACTTAGTATAATTATGACGAGAGACTATTCGGTATAATCATGGCTTGTTATAAATGATGTGATAAAAGTCCTCGAAGTGATGCCAGAATGCGTTGATGGATAGTTTTTGGTATGATTATGACCGGGGTGATTCGGTATAGTCATGACCATTGATAATTTGATGAATATCCTTGGCGCGTAGTCTGGGGTGATTCGATGATGTATTATTTATTAAAAGTGAGTCTCAATTATATGATGATGAAAAACCTTTTAAAACCTAAAAGATAGTAGACTTTATTCTCTACTTGACTCTTTTAATGGATTGCTTATTCATTGCAGTTAAACTTGTTATTCATTGTATTTTATCGGTTTAACACTTTGTTGAAGGCTAATGATAAATTATTACGCATTATCTTAGTCATAATATTTCTTCTTGGGCTAGTTGAGCTCACCCTTTTCTTTCACTTATTCTCTTCAGAAATGAGAACATAGGCAGGACGAGTCGGGAACAGAGTAATGGTCCAGAGGATAGCATTAGTAGTCCTCATTATTACGTGAAATAATGTGATAATAGTAGTAATGAGGACTCCTTTTGAGTTTGTATAATATCTAGTAGACAATATTTGTATTCAAACTCACGATTTATATGTCATATTGTACATGTAGCAGTTATATTAGTAAGTTGTATTTGAATTTATGTACCATGTAAGTATGGCGACCCGAGATGGGTGACGTATACCTAATTTTGGGGCGTCACAATTTGTTTTGAATAAAACTCGTCTGAATGGTTTAATCAGTCAATTTTTGGGATTCAATGGTCAAATGTAATTTTTTTTTGGCCAAATGAAGTATTTAATATTAATTTTTTTTACAATATTAATTATTATATTAAGTAATATTAAAAAAATGTACAACAATCTTGAATTTTTTTAGAGGGGTAAAATAATAAAAATATGTTATTTATATGTTTCAAACATGTCAATTATGAAATAACTTTTTTCATTTAGTATTCATAATTCTGCTTCATTCAGCTCATTTAAATTACTTAAACATTAAGAACTATTTCATTCAGTTTTATCAAACACCCATTTAATTTCTTAGTACTTCATCTGTTCAGACCAAAGCAACACACAACAATTATTCAGTCAACAGAGCAACAACAACTTCAAGTCTCTCCAAATTCGCAACAGAGGCACATAGCAACTAAGTGTTTAGGTTATTTTAATTTTAGTTTTTAAATTTTCCAAATTTAATAATTGTTTTAGAAATTTTTGTAATTATTTATAGATTCTTCTATTTTGTACTTTTTAAAAATTAGGGTTTTTTACTTCTTAAAGTAACACTGCAACCCAACAATGAAGAAAACTCTGTCAAATAAAAGTTCTTCAAGTATATGTTCTATTCTATTTTTACTTTATTAAATTTTTTGTAATTTATTTTGTAATGTTACTTGTTAGTGATTTAATTGAGAAAAAAGAGCATAATAAATTAAAAGGGGAAACATAATTTTTTAAAAAACTAAAAAACGAAAAGGAGTAAAAAGAGATCCAAATAAACTTATAATTTGCATAGTATAATATTTAATGTTGATGCTATTTTGATTTTTATATTTGTTGTTTTTATTTGGCTATACATTGGTTATTAATAATATATAACGGTGGATATTGTTCCAGTTTTTGAGTAAAACTCAACCCCAATGAAATTTATAGAATGGAGCATGATATTTCTACAATTATTAAAAATGAGGTTATCATGCAACAACTTCAAATAATGAAATCTAGAAAAATATTATTATAAATAATATTTAAAGATGATTTAATTTTGTGATTCATTTTATTATTTTTTTATTCCTAAATTTTTTTTTTCCCGAATTTGACCCCACTTAACTCCGCGCCTTAATCCGCCCCCGACTCCAACACTTTACATTTTATGTAACCTAAACTAAATTTGCATCATGTTTATGTAACCTAAGCTATATTGGTGTGTTATGACTTTCTTTTGTGGATTCTAAAAAGGTCTTTTAGGTCTCTTTTGGGATACAAAACTGTATTGGTCTGTTTTTGAAATGCTACTATTTATGCATGTATGACAACTTTCTTTCAATTTGTCTCTTGTTTATGTAATCTTAGATAATTTTTTTACTCGTCGGCACTTGTATTATTAATATGCAATATGACTTGATTTTTAGAATTTAGTATTATTGTTTTCGACACTTTTAGTTGTTGCAAGTTTATAATTGTACAAATGTCTTGTTACAAGTTACTTAAAGGTTATTAGTGATTTTTTAGAGCAAAAAATAAAGCATCCACTAAAGCAAAACATAACATTCCAAAAAATATAAAGTGCTAAATGAAAATTTTACGATTTATTATTTTCTTGTTATCGTTGGCCATTCTTATTTTATTATTGTGTTGTACTCTTTTTATAATTATTTTATAAATACACTAATTTTATAATTATTTTTAATTGTTGTATAGTAGTACAAAGAACCTTAAATTTAAAACTGATGTAGACTAATCTCTTTCGTTTGGATATATATATACTAAAAATTTGTCAAATTTAGTGGGTATAAACCCAAGCCCAGGGCGGATGCTGAAAATATCACCCACAAAAAGATATATTTATACAGAAGGTAATTTTGTTTGTTTGTTGGTAATAGCAATAGATTTACCTTTATTAAATACTACTGTCACCAAAGTCATGTGTTTATTGCAGACTTGCAGTGGTACTATTTAATACTTCACAAATGCACCCCCAATTCTGAGGTTCAGAATAGCTCAAAAGAAAATCACCATCATGCTCTAACTTCTCCAAAACCTCAAAAAAAGAATCAATGTCCATGGCTTTGCTATCATCTCCTCCAACCCACTTTCCTACTCTCTCTCCTAACTCTTCCTCAAAAACCCAGTTGACCCTTCAGCCTTATCTCTTCCTCAGACCCAAAAGACACCTCCTTTTGCTGTCCACCAGAGCTACTGATAATGGGTCTGGTGTTCTTGTCTCTGCTGTCACTTTGGAGGATGAGAACAAGCCTCCCGAAGCTTCTGTGACTGAACCTCAGCCTAAATCGGAGTTCAGAGATGGTTCTTTGGAGGCCAACGGGTCGCCGGCGGCAACCGGAGCTCTGGTGGAGATTTTGGTGGCTAAGTATGAGAACCCCAAGTGGGTTGGAGGGACTTGGGACTTGAAGCAGTTTCAGAAAGATGGAACAACTGATTGGGATGCTGTTATTGATGCTGGTGTGGTGACTCCCTCTATTCTGCATGCATATAGTTATTCATTTTGTAGTTGGTTATAAATTTAGTATTCTTGTTTTAATTTGTTTAACACTGACCTATCTTTCTCTGCCTAATTTGTGCAACATTTGCTTGTTTGGGAATTGAGCCAGGAATGGATAAATTGGATTTATTGATGAAATATTGTATCTTGGTTCTAGATATTAGAAATTCAAACGATCACCATTACGAACTAGAACCATCAAAGCTAGAGTGTATAGTATTGGACGAAAATATATATGGATGAGATTGTATATATGGATAATGGATAGGAACATTTTAGACAAGAAATATATGACATGGGTACTATTCGGTTTTAAGTATCCTTATGGGCTACATTGAATCAGTATAATGGATATTTTCATTTTAAATGTGGTACTTCATAAAACAGGACAAGAGTATTCATGCTGAGTATGTAGTAGGCTTAGTGACTGAATCTATTCAGGAGCAAACCAAGAATACTTCAGTATTCAACAAAAGGCTAACAAGAAATTTTGTGTACTCTTTTGACCCCCTAACTGATTTTATCTATAACCAGGAATGGCATCATCTATTATTTATAGTTCAAGCGTTATTTCAAAAACTCAATTACGGCTAGTTTATAATATGTGATTTTACATCATGAATGTAACCAGGACTAGAGGTTATGCATGCAGATGACTTGGTTGGACACATTTGTTTAGTAATTTCATATTTTGTGGTATGTGTTACAGGAAAGGCTTGCTTTGTTAATTCTATATTATCAGAGATTGTTGGCGGAGATTACCCCGGGGAACACATGCACAACTTTTTTTTTTGCTACAGTTGGTTCTTCTCAAGTTCTTATCAAGAAAATGTACCAGATAGAATAAGTATGATTGGATTGGTAATTGAAATTTGAGAAGATGTCTTCTCTCTCACAATTGTACCCTTGCTTGTTTTTTTTAAAATTTGATATATGATGCACTTTCTTGAAGTTCTAATGATCTGTGTTTTGTCGTTCATAAAGATGAACGACAAAACACAGATCATTAGAACTTGAAGAAAGTAGTTTTCTATTTCTCATAAAGTAAAAGAGACTAAAAGTGATTGGCTTATTTTAGTTATTCTCTGTACATTTGGGGCCAATGTCACTTGGTGGTAGCACTAAATGCTGGGTGCATATCAGGATTGCTATATACTTGTCTATTATTGTAATTTTTCCTCTACTTAATAGCTAACTCCTAAGTTGGCCTTCTTGGCTAATCTTTCCAGAGGTTAAGAGGAGGAAATGGCTAGAAGATAACCCAGAATCATCCAATAATGATAACCCAGTAGTTTTTGACACCTCCATCATTCCTTGGTGGGCATGGGTGAAGAGGTTCCATCTTCCAGAAGCTGAATTACTCAATGGTTTGTCCAGAATTTTTTTGTCCTGAAATTAGAATTTGAAACAGCTCATATCTGGCCAATGCTGGTTTAATGTGTTGGTGTTTTTCAATTAATTTGCAGGCCGTGCTGCAATGGTAGGGTTCTTTATGGCTTATTTTGTGGACAGCTTGACCGGGGTAGGTCTCGTTGACCAAATGGGCAACTTCTTCTGCAAAACTCTACTATTTGTAGCTGTAGCTGGTGTACTTTTGATCCGAAAGAATGAAGATATTGATAATCTGAAAAGGTTGATCGAAGAGACAACATTTTATGACAAGCAGTGGCAAGCAACTTGGCAAGATGAGACACCCGGCAGTTCAAAAAAAGATTAGTAACGTTCAGCTTTTAAGTACGTCCTTTTGATCTCTAGATGTTGTATTCCTTGGCAAATTTGTATTGAATTATTTCCTCTTTCCTAGTAGAGAGTTGAAAAAATCGGATTTCTTATCTAGTTTAAGGATCCCAGAGCATCATTATCACTTGGGATACATTAGAAAACCTTGATCTGCTGGTTCTTACAGTGTGAAATGATTGGTAGAATTATAACACTTGTATTATCTATTCTATGGGATGTTCTTATCTATGGTGGTGCTTTCATGCTCCATCCATATTTGGTATTTACAAAAAAAATGGAAAAATGATAGGACCTTGTTCGATGACAAACAATATAATATTTGCCAATCACTATAGGATAACATGATCCAGTGAGTGTGCTTTATGTAACAGTTAAGAAGCAAACAAATAGTTAGATTTTCTTTCCCTTTCTCTAGTAGATGTAAGAGATGCCTCAGTTTTTTGTTGTTTTTTCTTTACTAAGGTGTAGATGGTGTCTCAAGGCTCTTGAGAAGGAGTAATTTTTTTTATGTTTTGTTTTAAATAACGTATACAAAATAATGTGTTATTATTACATTAGGTTTTTTTTTTTTTTTTTGTGATTGATTATATATATATATCATAAAATACAACAACGTATCTCATTCAATGTCACATAATTTGAAATACATTTGAGATAGTTATTTATTTATTTCCATATTAAAGAAAATCCAATATTAAAAAGCAAACTATGTACAATAATTTTTTTACTTTTGTCTAACAAATGAAATAATTTAGATTTATAGGTTTTGCACCCCAAAAAATGCTATCTATTTTTTTATATTTCTTTTCTACATTTGTTGATTTTATATAATAGTTGGACTCTTGTGAAGTAAGAGGACCTTAAATTGTTTATTTATGCCTCGGGTTCTTCTACACAGACCGGTCGATTGGACCGGTTTATTGGACAGGCAGAATTTTTTTTTTTTTTTTTTGTTGACTCCAAAAAATGTATAGTATTTATTTTCACAGAAATTTTTATAAAATATAGTGTTTTAGATGTAATATGTATATGTATTGTATAACCCTGTTTTTGTATGTATATCTAAATTACACCTAAAACACTATATTTTATAAAAATTCCTGTGAGAATAAATACTATATATTTTTTGGAGTCACAGGCAAAAAAAAAAAAAATCCGCCTGTACAATAAACCTGTCCCATAAATCTGTCCGAGTAGACTTATTGTTATGGCTCTTTCACACTAGTATTAGACCTACCTAAGGACGGATCTAGATAAAGGCAAATAAGAATTCGATTTGAATACATTTTTTTTCATGTTATGTACAAAATGATATTTTATAATATTTTCAAAATAGTGTTATTGTAAGAGACACCCTCGCGCAATAAGGTGATGTGTCCTTCACCTTCTGTGCCCTCTAAAATAAATTACAAAATTAAATAATATTGCTAAAATATTATTTATAATAATATTTTTGGAGACTACATTTACATTGCTTGAAATTGTTGCAATGATAGCTTTATTTCAATAGTTGCAAAAATATTATGTTCAATATAAATTATTAAACAATATAAAAGAATAAAAAAATTTGAGACATTTAATAATCTATTATTCAACTTCAGGTGGTCGTTGGAGTGCCAAATGGATTTACGATTCTATTATATTATATCCCATAAAAATAAAAATATTATTTTAAAAAAAAAAGAGTTATTAGCAAGCTACGTGTTAAACAGGTCAATATTAAATCTGCTTCTTTAATTTATTATGTATAGTTATTTTAAAATATATTAAGGATTGTACGTGTTATGGTTTTATTCATTAGACTTGTAAATAAAAATAAAATGTTGATTTGGAATTTCATATTTGGGAGGGAGTGTGTGCATAAAATTTAATTGGGTGCGGTTTCGATTAAACCAATAGCTATTAACTACCTAGCTATACTATATGCCTCCGGCATTTGTTTCTATCAAGCCTGCAATCTCACACCTACGTCTACTATTTAACCAAGTTCTCTCTCTCTCTCTCTCTCTCTCTCTTAAATTTTCAATTTTAATTTTATATATTGCTCTTTTGTCTCGAAATCCATTTATTACTTCTCCTCAAAATTATGCCAAAAAAGGTGGTAATTAATCTTTTGATCTGTTAATATTGTTAGTAGATATTTAATATTATTATGTGGGTTGAATTAGTTGATTAATTTTAATTTTATTAATTTGTTGTTAACTAATATATACTGCAGTCACAGGCTAAAATCTGCAGAGAGAAGTCTGTGTTAGTGGCTGTATATGTGGAAAGACCAAGGAGGAGAAGAACAACGCTGCTACCATCGGCACACCATTACCACCACCATCTTCATCTTCACCCAGCTAACAAGGACGGTGGTACTGCTACTAGCGGCAACCGGAGAGCCGAGCTCCTTAACTACTCACGCCGCCTTCGGGAGTCTGCAGCTAGATCATCCCACCATCAGAATAACCCACTTTCTTCTTACATCCAACAACCTATTAACCAGGTGATCAGTTTATTGATATATATATATATATATATATATATATATATATATATTTCTTATTAATCCGTTCCAACATTATATATGATGGGCATAATTTGAAGATTGTTGGCCAAAAACAATATTGGATCATTTATATATAATATTAATTCTGAAAATTTCATTATTATATATATATTGTTTATAGATTATTGCTGTTCAAAGCAAGGCAAAACATGATCCAACTCGTATGGGGAACTGGAAAGTTATGATACCAGGGTTTCTCAGATCTTTGACAATGTCAAGAGGCAGGAAGAAAAAGAAGAAGAGAAGCAGTAGTAGTACTGAATCCACCACAGCCACCAAGGCCAAAGCTATAATGCAAAGCTTTCAGGTGATGAGTTAATAAATTTAAGGAAACTGATATGATATTTTTACATACTAAAATTTTGAATATGCTTTTTCAGGCACAAAAAAAGAAAGGACTCGTTGCTAAAATTTTGGCAGTAATACAAAAATATAGGTAAACAATTAAATTCTGCCATTTACATGATAATTCGATCTACACAAGCAGTCCCTCTCCCTCATTAGCCGATATATTTACAAAAAAATATATATAAATTAATTGCAAAATATCAACACTATTTCTTTCACCTAAAATTGAGTTTTATGAAGACACGTACGTACAGATGATACACTTTTGAAAGCTCTTACATGTCGTTTCTTATTGTTTTTCCATATGGAATGAATGAATAATTTTAGTGGATGCTTATGTATAATTTTTTCAAACTGGCTCACCGGCTCACTGATGGTGTGATAAAGGTGAACTCAACGGTCAAGGTATTCCATGAGAGATGAAGATGCCTCATGCCCGCCCGATTCTAGTTGCTTATCCCGTGTTTCTATCCTCTGTTTTCAGCAAAGCTAATATATATATATATATATATATATATATATATATATATATACATACTATCTTCTGATTGCAATCTTGTCGTATACAATGTCTAAATCTCATTAATTGAAAAGCTAGCATACACAGCACAGGAACAAAATGTCCACATAAGATTGTTCAATATTATTTTTTCTCAAATAGTCTTCTGCTAAAATGTATACTCACAAAAAATAATGATATCTAAGTTCCTTTAGCACATCTTCAAATCCCTGCTATATATATATATATATATATATATATATAGATATTGTCTTGAATTTCTGAGCACCAAAAAAACAAAACAAAAAACTGGCAAACAAGCATTAAGCATCCAGAATATGGATCAACTCCGGTTCAAAATCAATTTCCGGAATATGAATTAACTCCGTTTGACTATCAATTTCCAGAGAGGAATGAGACTAAAATCCGGCTTCTCCCTTGTAGGAGCAATCAGGACAGATCTTAGCCTAAACCAGTGCCTTAGTATTATATATGAATGCGTAAATGAATCACAAACTAACTAAATTCTTGCTGTGATTCATAACTATAACATGGTACAATAAAACGAATTGATTGAGAAACAACCGTATCTGTAGATATAAATTATTGGGATCTTTGCTGTTGAGTATACTCCCAGAGCGCAATGGCACCACTAACATGAACATTGAGTGATCTAACAATTCCCAACTGCGGGATTTCAATGCAAGCATCCAGAATATGAATCAACTCCACCGGTATACCTTCCTTTTCACGACCAAGAACTAGGACAGACTTTTTTGGAAAGACATACTTGTCGAGAGGTATGCTGTTGGCAGTTTGCTCTAGACCCAATATAGAAAACCCCTCTTGCTTCTTCTTCTCCAAGAAAAATTTGACACTACTTGTTGGTACTTCGATAATGGGGACCCACTTCTCTGCTGTCACACTGATGAGCTGGAACTGCTTGTCATGCACTACATTTGTATCAGCAATGGCTAAAGCAGCTGCTTTAAATACCTCGCATGTCCGTGCTAATCCAGCAAGGTTAGGTATGCGATCAAGAAGTGACGCCACAAGGATAATGTGTTGTCGATCTGCTCTTGATTTCTCCACAGCTAAGCCTCTCGAACGCAGCACTTGATCAAGGAGATGATCTTCTTTTTCCACGTCTGCAAGTGATTTGTGACTTTGGTGGCTGCCAAAGAAGAAGCTGGAATTAGTGTCTTGCATTTCGTGCTTTGGGAAGGTCACCTTCTTCTGGAAATCCAGTGATATATCTTTAGGCAGCTGGGCAAGCAATTCTTCTTTGTTCACATTTACTGGCATTTCCTTGTACTTGGGATCTTCATTAACCTGAAAGTGTTCATTCTTCAAAGTTGCTGCATCCTTTGCTATTGAAAATCTGAGGTCTTCCCTAATATTGTTTAGAAAGTCAATTACCCGCTCGATAAGGGATGTTGGAACACATTCAAATTCCAGTTCCTCCACCCGATTACTGAAAATCCCGTACGGAGAAATAGAGTTCTCTGGATTAAAATCACTAAGATAACCTTCCATTGATGCTCGTAACTTGGAGCAATCAGTGTTACCTTCTAAGAAAGATTTCAAATCCACAAAGCACTTTTTCTCTAATGAAAGGGTTTCAGTGGTAGTAGAATCCAGGGCAGGCAATAATTTGGAAAGGACTTGGTGAACCAACAACTGTGTAAAGCCACGCAAAGTGTGGTGATGTGAAGTCAATAACGGAATTATAGGAGGAAATAATTCGTTCAAATTCCTGTATTGAACCGCTTCAGTCGCATGGAGGATGAGATTTGCAGATATAAACACATACGAAGAGAGTGCCTGACTTCTCATATCATAATCACGAAGCAACGGAGCCAATTCCTCACCAACCAGTAACGGAAACTTCAAGTATATATAGATTGCAAATGTTTCTAAGTACTGTCGAACAGCAGGCAAATTGTTTCTGTGCAGGGCAATGTGCAGGTTACATGTAACTTTATGGACAATGTCTTGATCAATAAACCGAGACAATATGCATATCATTTGCCACACACGAACTTTGCGCCTGTGAATTGCACTGTACTTCTTGTACAACTCCTTTCCAAGATCCTTGTCATTTATCGCAGAATCAAGAAGCTCTACCAAAAACATTTTGCCAGCTTCGCGGGCAGCGCGACTGTTACCATGTTCGCCTTTTGATCCCACCATATCAGCCAAGTCTGCTAGCTTGTAGAATAATACAGCAACCGACACGCGTGCATACAGCTCTGTATTGATGAATTCTTCAGTCAGCTCAGGATCTGGGCTTTTAGCCAACACTGATACTTCACTTTTTGCATCAAGATTGTCGGCCAATTCACCTTTAAAATCCTCATCAAATGCAACAGATCCATAAAGTGTTAATATCTTCAACTCTTTCATGTAATACTTTATTGTATTGGGATTTAAGAGCCATAGGCCAGTTAAATGTAATGCCGCAAGCCGAATAGTTCGTGGACTTCTTGCACCTTCTTCAAGAATTTTCTCAACAAACCACTTCAAAGGTCCTGGTGCATTGTCAACTTCATGCATGGCCTCAACGTTAAACACTGAATAATGCAAGACAGAAGATAAAAGAGCAGCAATGGGTGCAACCCTTCGCTTGTTACAGCTGATATGTAATATCCAAGAAGAACGAACCAAATGCCACATCATCTGCATTGAAACTGGAAGATGTTAGCAGGAAAATGCTTGGAGATTTAACATTTGAACAGCCAAACTTTGGGATTGTTCAACGAAGTGGGCGTTAAAATTTGAACTGCAACCTCAGGGTTGTCCGGCCAAGGTATTACCAATGCACCAAGCAATGGCCCCCTTGAGCAAACTTTAAAAAAGAAAATTATAATATTATTTGTGACAGGTAATATCAAAGAAATATTAGTTTTAATACATTAAGAGCCTGCTCGGCAATGACTTAAACGAACTTATAAGTCATTTGCTACTATTCCTCTGTTTGGCAATGACTTATTTTCTTACTTAATTGTTACAGCTGATATGTAATGTCTATTTTGCCCCTCTTTTTATTAATGTCATTTTTAGTAATCTTTACATTTGATTTTAACTTATAAGTCATTATGAGTCAAACACCTTCGTAACTTGTTTTTACTTAATTTCTAACTTATAAGTCAAATTGATGCCGAACACTTTTGCTTATAAGTCCCAACTTATAAGTCAACTTATATTTTAACTTTAAGTCATTTTAAAATAATTCGTAACGGGCTCTAAGTCTAACTATATGAAATGGAAATTCCAAGGACAAATTAACTTGCCTTCCCCTTTACTTTACTAACAATAGGGAGAATTTGCTTCGCATGATCAGTTTACAAAAAGCCTAGCATTGAAAGTTTGCATCAGGTTTTATAAAAAAAGTTGTTCCAATTAATTCAATGGAGTTTCACTAATGCTACACTTTTTCCAGTTCTTGCTTGGTAAACTCAAGACGCTCTCTGCTCTCGCATATTGTTTTGAGAGGGACTACAAGTATAATGGTATTATTATTGTCTGTCCAAAAATAGTAGTCAGTGTTCCTCCATCCGCCACATTTCATGTGGCAACTCCAAATGGCTAGATGTTTATTTTAATCATTTTACTATGGATAGGCTATTCCTACCAAAAAGTACATTGGTGGAAAAAGTGGTCAACATTTTGAGACACCCCAAAATATCAAGGTGGGTAGTATATGATGTCAAATAAGGGCTCCTTTGCCTGTATATTCGTTCTTTTCTGCTAATGGTTTTACAGCATTTTATCTCTCTATCTCTCTATCTCTTCTCCTCACACAGGCACTCATTTTCTTACACTGTCCCTCCCATTTCCTCCATTCCACTCTTCATTCTTGGACATCTTAGACCTAACAGACAAGAATAGTGGTTTCAATCACTTCCCACTTAAAAGTTTAAGCTAACCAATATCAAGAAATTAGCACAACAGTCACCATCACCACTTAATATTTTTAATGTCATGCGTGTTCAGCTATCCTCCTCTTCACCAAGACCAAGACAATAGGAATATTCATATGCACATGCACACACAAAGTTAATCTAGAAAATACTTTAGGAACCTGGACATCCACTCCATTACACGAGAAAACAACAGAACCCATCCGTCCTAGAGCAAATAGCTGCAAGACCAATCTGACAGATCTTAACATGGGCAAAACAGAACCTTCACCAGCATTCTCAAGGCTGCAAATTCATTACGGAAGTGGTCAGGTGATAAAACCAACAGTAGCAGTTAACTCGTTAGAAACACAAAGATAAAAGGGGAAAACCAGACAAATAGCATATCATTTGAGATATACATTCATGACCATGTCAACAGACAGAAGAAAATGATCAATTAATAGGCGTAACTAAACCATTTTCTGTAAATTATATTTAATTTTTTAGAATGTGTGATGAGAAAGTAAAAGAAAATCTAACTAACTAAAAGGATCAAGTCTACACATCTAAAATAAGGTAATAAATTTGATCTTTTAAATAGAAAAATTACAAAAAAGTTTTATCTTTTATATTAGAACACAAACCGAAACTGCTGAATGATCCCAGTAATTACTTTCTGGTTTAAACATATTTCATATCATCAATAACATAAACAGTTTCATATGTACAACTAACTAATCCAGTGTCATACCTCTCAACAAGATCACCAAAAATCCACCTGACCATGCTATCCGAGAATAGAAAATTGGAACTGGGTAAATAAACTCCATTCTGAAGAGCATATTCTGGAATTGACAGCAAAGATTCTAGGCAGATCCACTGAATCAATCACAAGATATAATATAGAAATCTTTAGTTTTGTTTAGATAAAAGCAGAAGGTTTTATCGGAAGAAAGAAAATATACAAAGGATGACTAGGATAAATACAACAAAAGCAAATGGTGTAAAAATACAAAGCTCTTACCATAGAATATTTTATGCAATTAAAGAATCATTACAAACAAATATGGTAATAATTGGCTCACGTCTATTAAAAAGAGTGCACACAAGTCTATAATACATCCAACTTTCAAGGGTCATACCAAACCATGACATCTAGGACACACATGCTACTGAAAATAGGAATAAAATATCTTCACATTAACAATCATAAAACGAAGACACAGATACTGTTAATTTGTCAACCTGACACACAAATCATGCCCACTATGCCACTTGGTAACCAAGAATTCAAGTTTTGTGTGCTTCAGTAGACAGTGCAAGGAGTGCAATATACTACATATTTTAATATAAACTATGCATGCAAAAGAGTCAGATATATAATCAATCACCTTCCAGTTCATCAAAATTGCTCGACGACTTCGCACCAAATCTCCGACGGCAATAACATTATTGATGCCCTGAAGAAAAGCCTGAAGAAGAGAATCTAACAGAGGCTCGTGTTCAGCTTTTGGGGACGAAGATTTATAATTTTCCACCAGAAAATCCAAAGCTAAAGGGGAAGAGGTAAATGCTATTGCTTTCAGGACATAAGCTAATGCTTCAAACGCTCCTATACAAATTTCTGCTTCACTCTGCTTTAGGAAATATAAACCAATAAGTGAAAGATGCATAAGGAAACTACAAGTCAAAAGAAAATTCAGAAGTTTTTAGTGACAACAAGCCATCAAACTTCCTCAAGTTAAATCACACATCTTGAACATACCTCTGAACTACAAGTTGGAGATTGAATAATCTTCCATGAGAGTTGCCAGAGAAAAGTAAAAGCAGAGTTGAGAGAATTATCACTTCCAAACTGGGCACACCATGATGAAACAGATGCAAGAGACTTCACAGATGTTATCTGATCATTGATATGGCAGAAAGACAAACATATTATGACATGTGGTGGTATCAATACAAGGAGTAAGTATCAAACATAGCACTAGGTTTGATCTCCGACTCCGTTGACTAATTTGAAAATAAGATGAACATGAAGAAGCACGTGTCTCATAACTGAAAATTAATAAAGCATTGGTTACGACAACAATGAAACCTTATCAATTAAAGTGATCTAAACAATGATAATCACAGGAAACAAATACTACAATTCATAAACCTAGAAGGCTAAAAACATATAGATGCATACTTATACATATGCAAACAGTTAAAAGTTTAAGTTATTTAATACTATACATGACTAGAAAAACAGATCCAAACTAAATTTTGTGTAGCACTTTAACAAAAGATGAACAGAAAAATACATTGAAGTACTATCTTTTCTTAATTAAAAATAATCTTATTAGAAGGAAGACAGGAACATCAAAGTTGTTCTGAGAAGCCCAGGAAATAGTAAAAAGTGGAAAAGGTACAAGTACTTAATGAAGGATAATCCACCAATTTCTATGAATATCTGTAGTGAAGTTAGTGTACCCCGAAACGCTTCAAGGCCAAAGCCCAAAGAAAAGCAAGAAAGGCACCGTCTCCCATATAAAACAGAAACGAAGATAAAGTTGTAGTACAGTTATGCAATTATGATAGTTCATCAGTAAATAAATAACATGTGATATATTTGAGTCATCTGCTAAGACACTATCACTTCATTCGTTTCAACCATACATACTAGCTAATACATGTATTAACTATGAGAAATGGATTGAATTAAGCTTGTTTTCACATTAAATATGTTGCAAGACCACTATAAGCCCTCTGAAAAGAGTGTCATGAAATAATGATACCCTAGAGATCAGTAAATTTTCTTTCTCTAACTCCATCAGCAAGTATCATATGACCTCCAAAAGGTGTATGAACACTGGCCAAACTCGAATTTACATGCAAAGAGAGGAAATTACTACAAGTCATTAAGACATGAATACGAATTTATATATATACACACACACACACATACATATATGTATATACATTTTTAACAGTGGATGACTGAATAGCAAAAAGAGTATATAGCTTGCAATATGAAATGAAATTGTGATTGTACCCTAGAGATCAGAAAATTATCTTCCTCTGACCCCAGTAGAAAGTATCATGACCACCAAAAGGTTTATAGTGTAACCTCACTCGAATTTGCACACAAAGAAAGAAAATTACTACTAGTCATTAAAAAAGAAAATATGTATCTTATTCAACAATGTGTTCAAAAGTAAACCAAAATTGTTAGCACGCTTAAATAGCAAAAAGATCATACAGCCTGCAAGATAACAGTCATGGTAGAAAGTGATAATCGGCGTTGACTCGGGCCTCCTAGCTTTCCTCTAACCGAATATGGCAGATCTGTGTCCTCCATCACCTTACGGGACCAGAAAATGGAACAAGACAATTGTGCAAATGAAACTAGGCCCTCCTGCATGAAAACAGATACAGTTTTTAGAACCATCTCCATAATTAGTACTACCTATGGCCCACTTTTGGAATGTCCCGATTTAGTGACTTGATCCTAGTTAATAGTACCCATGTGCATTTTAATATTTTACCCTAGTAATTTAAACCTCAGTGGGTCCTAACATGGAGAGTACTACCTTTTGATTTGAAATGACAGAAATGTTGTTTTGTTCAAAGGGCATAATGGAATTATATTTTGGCTTGGTCAAATACACTCTTCTTTAAACTATGTGCCAGTCCAATTCATGCACTCAGCTTGGGGTGAAGGGAGTACAGAACATCAATACACATAGCAAGGAGAAAAGAAAGCATGCAGTGCAGTATATGACCCATACCAATGTAGAAGTGAATGATTTGACAAACTTCCCGCATAATATTGAAGCTTGTTTAGAACTTGGAGCACCCAATATCTCAAGCAAGGAAAGATCAGGTTTGGTTTTTCCTTTCATACCACTGTCAGCTGTTCTGTCATTCATAACTTGGAATTCCTGAACCACAGTCAAGATGAGGATGAGAAACTTCACAGGTACCCATGCCAAGTGATTGTTCTGTTTGCAGAGGTCCATGCCATGATTTCGAATAAACTGCACAACCAGGTTTCATGAAGAGTGAATATCTCCAGAATAGAGAAATGAAAAAATAAAATCAACATCTGATTCATTAGGTAATCAATGTTCAAAGAATAAAAAAGACTCCTACTTGGAAAGAACTGAACATGCTGTGAGGTAACTAAATACATACAAAATTATAAATTATGCATAACTAGTAACTGTACCTAATAATGTATCAGCCCATACCCATAATGAAGAATATAATAAAATTACCAAATAGAATAACGACCAACCATGTTGCATGACGATCCATCCAAAAGGGATGATATAGTGATAAAGAAGGAAAACCATCGGGTGTATGTGATATGTGAATATAGTATATAAAGATATAAACATATTGCAGACACATACAGTGATATCACGTTTTTTTGGATAAAATTATTGAGTCACTTGAAGATGCAGGATTAAAAGAATTCATGAATATTTATTCATGTTACTTATATTATTCCTATATTTCTGTTAGTTATTTTTTAATTTTAAAAAAAATGTTGCAGAGAGAAACAAAAATACAAAAAATAAGAGAGGACAAGAGGTTCTCTATTAACGAAAGAGGAATAAAATGAAGTATACAATGGAAGAACTCCAATCCAGTAGCTATGAAGACCCAACAAGGCTATTCCCCAAAAAGGCCCCATAGCCAAAGCCCAAAACGAGCAAGCCAAGAAAAGAAATCATACCCCACAACATATCAAGACACATAAACTGTGTGCTAAGAATTCGAGCATTCTGATCCGTTCACACACCCCAAGGAATCATGAAACACCCACATCTCCATAAGATCTTAAAATCCCATCAATAATGATTTTTTCATGTTTTCATTTATACCCTTGCTAAATAAGAACCTGTTTGAACCAAAAGCACCTCACATACATCATGAATACAAGATGTGGTGGTCAGAAACAATGACTCAGTCCTGTGCAGTAAGTATCACCAACTGTTAAGTCAGTACTCGGTACTGATCTAGATCAAGCTGACATCACTGGGTAAAACGAATGCAAAGTGAATTTGGATTAAAGCTGTGAGAAATTCTATGATGGCCTACGATTCTAATGTGTCCCTAGGCAGAGAATGCTCGAAGGATTTACGTAATCAGACAAGTATATGAAGAAGAATTCCAGTGTGTGTCCGATTTCTAGAATAGTATAGGTCACTTAATAAGAGCAGTTCACATTTGATTTGGCAAGTTAAGGAGCTATGGGATATGAATGACGTAGAGACATAATACCTTTACAACCAGTAGTACTGGAGCATTAAACCACATATTGCCCAAACACCCACAGTCATAGCTAAAATAATGAAAGTAGTGCATAACAAACCTCACTAAGAAGAGACTAATTCCCAGAGAGAACTTAATAGATAAGAACTAGAGATACGATTATATGATATTTTTGTGATAAATTGTATAGAATTGTGACGTGTAATTAAGCAATACAAACTAATAATTTTATAAATGATGCAAAGATAAGAAAGCAAACCATCAGTGTAGGATCAAGGTGGTGTTCCTCTTTGATTACGAGAAAGAGCACTCTTGTCCATCTTTTTGCTTCAAATTCCCACATTTCCAAGTCTTCGTCATCATAAGTAATAAAACCATTCTCTAGATGATGATGATTAATAAATCTAGTTGGGAAACTATCCAAATTCTTCAAAATTCGCACACTGGTACTCCCATAAGTAGAAGAATAATGCTTGTCCTCACACGCCCAAAGCCATTCTTGTACTTTCATTCTTAATGGACCTAGTGTGTGAATGAAAGAGAAAGCAGAGATCGATAGACGGATAGATAAATATGGGAAGTGACAGAAAGAGCGAAACAAAAGGAAGAATGTTAATCCCATAGATGGGGATTTAAATCCAAGAGCTGGCATCGCATACGTTAATGTAAGACATACCGCCATGATCAGTAGAGTCCTGTGGCAGACTTGAAATGAAGTGAAGAAGGAACTCAAGAGACACATCAAAGATAGACACCACTGAAGCAGCAGCATGCAGGATTTTCTCACAAACTGGTAAGCATAAAAAGAATTTAGATAAATGTTATCCAGCGTACTTACCGATTGCTAAATTATATATCCAAAGTCTTGAAAACGAAATCAGAATTTAATACTTAAAGTAATAGGATACCTTTAAGACGATAATTAGGATTGAAATGTTGTCTGCTGCTCTCAATAACAAATCTCAACACATCCAATAACTCTTCTTTATTATTGTAAGAATAACTTTCTAGTGCAGATTCCACTTGGACGATCTCCGACATATCATTTACACAATTTTCAACTTCATTGTTGTCACATATCTGACCTCCACAAGCAGCGGAAGCAATGCATTCTGCTAGCCCCATTAATCCAGGTCGTCCAAATGAATGCTTCTTAGCGACAGATGCTAAATTGCTCAAAAATGTGATCTTTCTCCTGTAATTAAATCAAATCACTTAATTGCACAACCAACTTACTAGCCTAGGTCTGAGAGACTTTGGCACATTATTGCACCTAGTGGCATTCAATATTTATGCCTTAAACTAATGGATGGATTGGACAAAGAGTTCTGCTAGCCCCATGCTAACCTGCTCACCATGGTGCAATTCATTGAGCTAATGATAACTAATCAAAAATTCTGGAAATCTACTATCAAATGAAGAATTAAAAAGGCAAAGAAGTTCATGATCAGACTTTTTTTGTTTTTCTACAAGTAAGGATTTATCGCAAAAAAATCACAAATAGGGGAACGAACCCTTGTGCACAACGAGTATACACAATGAACTATCTAGGAATCAAGAACATTAATAATTCAATTGGATCTTGTTTTAATAAGTGCGAATCAGAGTCACTGGAACCATGACCAGAAATTTATATAGAAGAGAAAACCTTCATTGTCCTGACTAGAAGAAATGCAAAATGCAGTCAGTCTGGCATCATTTCAGATATTCCATGCAAACATATAAAATTTCTTCTCAGGTCTTCCGCTCAAAAAGAATCAAGTTAGAAAGGAAACTGATCAAGCATATGAATATGATAGTTTACCTCAAACTTAGGTAACTAGTATACTGGTGTAAAAGTTTGGCAGCACCTTCAATTGTCCTTGAAGAATATATTCCTTTTATACCTAGAACAGATAAGAACACATATTTCAGAAATCATAACTATTAAACAAATGTCCTTAAATCATGTGGCATTGCAACAACAGAGTATATAGGCATCTTTTCAGTCAATTTGTAGTATTTTGAAGAAGTAAGGAAGAAAAGACTGTCATAAATGCTACAAACTGAGAAGGACTACTAGAATCAATGCTTTCTACTCTATTTTAGTGCATCATAATCTCTTTTCAAATACAAAGCTGGAATTCCATAAAGGGACTACAAATTTTGACATACTTATATAAAGGAATGAAAACAAAGCATTACAAAATAGAGAAAACCGGCAGTAATCCAGCACCAATTGTAGAAGACATTACAGCTCTGCTTCTTTTACTGCAATGCATATACATGACAAACTAATATTGGATCTCCCATGTACAGTAAAATATGAACAGACACATTTACTTATCAAAAAATAAATAAATGAATGGATACATTTAAGAATGTATAACAGTTTTATTAATTTTTTGTTTTATAAGAGAATAGAGCAAATATTGAGTTAGAGGAGAATCAGTCTATCCACCAATAAAAATTCAGAAAAAGTGAAAACGAAAACAATCCCTCAGAGGATCAATGCAGAAGAGATGTTTCACCTTAGAACCAGAACAGATTACACCATTAACTTGGGAAATTGCATAACAAGATGAGCATACTTCCCATAATTCACTTCGCACCTAACACATCCCTTCGAGGACAAAGCTTGTATTAATCATAAAAATTAAACAACTGTACCAGGTTGTTTGTGCCTAGTTTATGAAGGACCTATACCAGACAAAGTTTTTACCTTGAAGGAACTTTTAATTTCCATAGTTAGTAGGTCATAAGAAACAATTTTAATTATGAATGCAGACAAGTTCCACTTGAAAATATTAAAAGGACACATACCAGCAGTCCAAAGTCCGAATTCCTCAAGAGTTTATAACAATTGTATAAGGAATAGCATTTGAAGTCATGCCTCTCAACAGTAAGATATCTAGAAAAGGTTCCACTAAAGCATCCCCTCCCAAATGAATAGAACACGGAAATACAAGGGATTATAAAAAGAAGAAAAGACGATGGAAACAAGATACACGGATACTGCTACCAAACAAACCGAGGACATAACAAAATATTTGAGGCGCACAGAATCATTCGACCTTTTGAATATTTAGACCATTAAGATACATTCATACAACATTATTTCACGAGTCAATTAGTAAAATGTGTATAATCAAAGCATGTGAGATATAATTAACATCAGTCACACATAAAATTTGAACAAATATTAATAATAATGCAATATTTGCTAGTTGAAAGTTAGTAAAGAACAAACCAAACTCTTTGTGGTGTACAGGATCATTCAACCCTTGTATGAATGAACCAAATAAAAAATCTTCTGGCACTAATTTTGCACAGTTTCCATAGTTCTTCCACTCGATGCCTAAAAAGGACTCCATGATCAAACACCTTACTGCAAAAAAAAAAGGAACTTAATGTTAAAACAACCTTAATAATAACAAACAACTATGCATTGATAGCGTAAAGAATACCAATATGGAACTCAGGAACCAGCTAACATAATAACATTATAATAATGATCAATAGGTATAGTTGTCAATGCACCTTGCGGGTTCTCATGATAAAAGCCCCGTTCCCATAAGACACCCAACCAATTAAATTTTCCTTCCAATGTCTCCATCTGATCCGGAACAACCCTTCCAGTAATAGGGTTCGAAGAATTGATACATGGCAAAGAAATATGGAGTAACAAGGTTATCTGCAAAGGATCTCAAATTAGATATTGATTTTTAAAACAAAAGATGATGGTAAAATGTGGACAATGGTTAAGCCATCAAACTAGTATTTAGTGAACCTATAAATAACTTGAATAAAAATCGATACAAATGTCAAAGCGAAATTAAGATAACTTATTTGAAGCCTAAGCATGATCAACACTTGCAAGGGCACCCACCTAATAATTTATCATACCCCTTTTTATAATCTTTGCACTAATTCATCAGCACCCTTCTCTATCAAAATCATTCTGTGAAATTAAGGAACAATCAAATTATGATTTATGAATGATGTCAAACCTGGTGATTCCATGCTGCTTCAACCAAGTGAGTACCATACTCTTCAAGCATTTCATACAGAAGAAAGAATGCACCCCATTTCTGTTGACTGTCCGAACCAAAATCAACTGAATTGCATATTTTCCCTACACCCAGTGACTTTGCTTCCTTGTCAGCCCACCGCCCCTTTTTTGTCATATTTTGAGGGACTGAACTTTTCTCACTTGATATATTCTCTGTAACATCAGAGTAACGCTGATTTTCCTCACTTGTGAACACTGTAACCTTCAATATATGCAACGACTGCTTCCTCACTAAGCTCTCCTTATCCACCTACAAAGACCCAAATTTTAAATTTATAAAGACGAATAGAGACATGTTATAGTAATTTGAAGTGCTATATCTATTAGCCAATCTGGGCATCGGTATAAATCAAGAGACAGCTCAAATACCAAGCCTTTCTTTATTTCACCCCAGAAATTCTTCTCTGCTCTCAAGTCAAACGCTTCCTCTCCCACCCCTAAATCAGCATTTTCACATCCATCAATACAAGAGAAAAAAGATAAATACAGGGACAGTATAGTGTATGCATCTCTTCTCTCTAAAGGCCCCAGAGAAAACAGTGTCTTGCAACACTTCCATATTTTCATAAGAAAACGCTTCCTGGAAAACCGATGGAAAACTATTAGTGCAGGAAAGCAGATCACAAGAACACAGGACAGCCTTGATATGATAATGTCAGGAGGCTTATGCAGTTTGATCAGTGGTCTTTTTACCTTGAAAGCATATGACTCTGCCCGCGAACTGAGATTTCAAAAGCACAGTCCGAAACGTATGCCTTGAATATGAATGGAAGGAAAAAGTTAATTGCACAAGAACGATGCTCCGAACTATGTGAAAGCATTCGAACAGTTATATTACAAAGATCCCAGAGCAAATTCACAGTAAATATTTGTGCACAGTGCCCATTAGCCAAAAGCAATCCAGAGGTAGCATCATTACAGTGCATAGCAGCATCCAATAGTGAGGTTAAAAGATAGCATGCCATAGTCAAGGGAAGCGACTTCGATTGAGAAGGCATGGAGTCTTCAAACATATCCAAATCAGCTAGCGTGTCATCATGATTCTCAACTAGCTGCATACTCCATTTATAAATAGCCAATTCTTCACTTTGAGGCATCCCAATAGATAAACCAACCAATCTTAGAAGATAGGGCACAATGGTTGCTTCTATGACTCCCCAGCTGCTTGTTTCAATTACAAGATCAAAGAATGAACCTACAGCCTAAAATCAATATTATGCAAAGAAAAGCATGAAAAAGGCAGTGAGTATAGAGATAATGCATTGAAGAACTTGGTATATACTAGATACTTTAGTATACAAGACAGACATCACTTCATGAGCATATTTTTGTTCGAATACCTCTTTAACATTTTCATGATCATTATCATCCCCCAACTTTATCAATGGAATTAAAATTCTCCATATAAAAGATTGCAATGCAGTAACATTAGCCCCTGAAAAGGAAAGTCAGTAAACAACCAAGTTCCAACAAAACAAACATTGTACTTAGCACAAGTATTATGTTCCAAACTAAATAAGCATCCTTGCATTCCTTTTCTCTCTCTCTCTCTCTCTCTCTCTCTTTTTTGGGTGATAAGTCTAGTGCTTTAAATATTCTCAGTTTTTCTTCTCTTAATAACCTCCAAAAAATCTAGGGATATTACAAACAAAAATCACCATGACTAGAAGAAATAAGTAGAGCTCATATTTGAAATGAAATGTCAAATAATGCAATCACGAGGAACCTTATTGACCAAAACAAATGAGGAAACAAAGATATGACAAATATAGTCCAAAGAAACCAAAAAAGAACAAAGCGTGGAAATTACGACTTTATGACATGTTGGAACCAGTTTTTTGGGCAAATTATGTTGGAACCAGATTTTTAATGCCCCCAAGACTAAGCATGGTCTGTTTTTTTAGGTTCTTACCAGTATAAGATATTTGAAAAAGTATATACATGTGTATATATTATGTACATGTATGCGATAAGAACTTATAAGAAAAAGTAACTTATAAAAGAAAATTAATATTCACGTACAACAGCTAGCAAGATTTTTTACTTATTTCTTCTTCTTTTTCTTTTTATTACATCCTACCAGTCATTTATTGCCTTTTTAATTTTTAATTGAGCTTTTAAATTCAAATCATTACAAAGCTATTCTTTTAAAGACGCACACACTGATTAATTATCCATAGGAGATTCTCATTATAAGCTATAGCTAGTTCCCCATGCTTATTATGAATACATATGAGAACATTTTCATCAAATAAGGAAGGTAAGCCAAATAAATTTTCTTTCCAAAAATCTGAATTTCCATCATGATTATCATTATCATCTCCCATTTGAGTAAACTGCCAAAAGTTCTTTGATTGTTTAATTAATTGCTTTTTCTTAAGTGATTTAATTCTACTTTTAATTTTCCTTAATTCAATTATCTTTTCTAGCTCAGCTGTCAACGTATAACAGCCTAAACACGGAAAAAACTCCCTATCAACCCAAAAACACACCCTCAAACATAGATTACCAAGAAACAAGTATATGGAGAAAGCCAGCTACTTTAAAAATGAAAATAAAGCTTGCATGACAACATTAGTATGAGATCTCTAATAACACAACTCACCTGACTTCTTCAGAAGGTGACAGAGTGCACCCACATATGATCCAACATAATTACTGTGCTCCAAATCCAACTTCTCACTCCAATCAATTTCCTATTAAAAAAATAATGCAAGTTAATATTAACACCTCCATTATTGGCAAAGAAACATTTAGTGCTATTCATGAAGATTGTCTTCCATTATAATTATTTACAACACAGAAAAAAAAATCCCTTATCTTTTTTAGCTTGATTGGGTACTGGAAATGCAAAATTGCAAACAACTTATATGTGTTATGTGAATTTCTCAGTAACCAAACTAAATATCAATGATTTTAGAAAATGGGCTTCTCAATTACCTTGGTGAGTTTTGGAAAAGCACCGAGAAGCGAGGAGAAGAGCTGAGTTGGAGATGAGGCAGTTATAGCAATAATACAGTCTAGCATCGCTGGAATGGCCGCCGGAGTAACTCGCCGGAAACTGTCCGACAAAGAATCAACTGAACTCTCCATTTATAGTCTATGTATGATAAATTTACCCAGAAGTTTTGGTGGGATTTTGGAGGTGAAGTAATACGAGTGTGGGTATTCAATTCAAACGGCTCTGGCCTCTGTGATAAACCCTATATTGAAGGGGTTTGTCAAAATGCCAAATACTCGGAAATTTTCCCGGTTTTGCTTGTAAGCCCTTGTGCCTTGAGGAATTCATGGTTGCTTTCCAATATATTTTTCTTTCTGCTTTTTGTTTCATTTTTTGTCTTTGTTTTTTACTTTATAAAAATGAAACTAGTCATAAAGTAATAATTGGTCGAATATTATTGTATTTCTATTATTTAAAAGTTTTATTTATGTTCGTAAATAATGAAGTTAAATACTCCCCCTCATTCGTAATCTAACTAAGTTAAAATTTAAAATTAAAAATTTTAAATTACAACAATTTTTTTGAAAGCATTTTGATAAAATATATATGATTTTATAAGGTTTGATGCTAATTGTTACAAACTTGCGCCAAAACGCATGGTGGATAATAGAGGTACCCATAGATTTATTCAAGAATTAAAAAAAAAAAGTTAAACAATAACAGAAGCTGTGTTTCGACAAACAGTGTGGAGAATAGAGGTACCCATAGATTTATTTTTCGGATATTACATAATTTAGTTATCTGAGCAACTATTTGAATTATGAGTTAACCGATTTAACTATTCTGTTAATAACTGAAATTAAGTTCCATTTTTACCAAACAAAAAAAATTCATGATTTCAATTTTTTTAATACTAGAGTTTCCAATCAATAATTAAAAAAATCAATAACAATAATAATTCTAAACCCTAACAAAGTTTAATAATTTAAAATTAATAATGCATAATCCATAATTTCACAAAAACTAATTAATGTAATAATCCAACATGTAGCACAGTAGCACAGCAACATGCAGTACAGCAGCAACATAAGTCTTAACTTTAAAGTTTTTTTTTAATATATAATTTGGTTAATTGATTAACAAAATTTCAAGAATAAAACCCAACCATAACACGAAAATTAAAACGATTATAATTGATTGGAATATATAAAATAACCGAATAACCAAAATATTTAAGTTAAAAGAATTCATTTGGTTCGCTTATTCAATTTCCCCCTCTTTTTTCAGCCATAGCTATTAAAATACTATACTTCTTATGCATCAAAATATAAATTAAATTTTATTTTTAAAGTTAATTAAATATTTTAAAATATAAATTTATTTAATTTAATGGTACAATTAAACTATAAAAGTTAGAAATATTTTTAATAATTAAGAATCTTATTAATTTAAAATTGAGTAAAATATTTTAAATTAACTTTAAAATGTAAAAAAAAAAACAAATAAAATATATTATAAAAAATGTATTTAAACAAATTTGTAGCGAATTGTAAAGTATATCGCGACTGGCCGGGGGGGCCTTTTGTTCCATCTGATCTGAGTCGAATCCCACCCAATAAAAAAAGGCCAAAAGAAAGTAATGGGAGTGGTAGTAACAGACAACGGAGGAAGGTGCAGAAGTGGGAGAGCTCAGAAACAAACTGCCAAACTGGTGAGGTAGAGGCACAATTTACAAACCTGAATAAATCTCAGAACCAGCAGATATCATCAGAACGAAAAACCCTCCCAATATGCAGCTTTCATCCGCATTTTCAGTCCAATTTATCATTCTCTTATTAACTACACTGGGTAAAATCATTAACAAATAGTCTCTTGTATTGTCTTCCACAATAATACCTTCCCATGCTCTAAATTTTTAACGATTCTTATTTTCCAGGTCTCCTTAAAACAGGTGTTACCCAGGAAGGATTTTGCTCTGCCCCGCCAATCTTGAACACTAACTCCATTTCTGAACCTCTCTATGCCAAAGTCACCAACCCCACACTTTCTCCTTCTCACTTACGAGGTCAGTTCTGCCTGTTTTGGTTGTTGAATAAAGAAAAAAAGAAAAAGAAGAAAAGATTGAGTCTTGTGTATTGAAATCTAAATTTGGGTATTCATATATTGTTTACAGATTTACCCGGGTTTACTCGAAGTGTGTATAGAGGAGATCATGCTTTAATCACACCCGAAAGTCATGTTTTCAGTCCATTACCTGATTGGTACATTTTGAGCTCAGCATTTTGAGTTGTACTTTATTATAGTTAAATCTATATTCACTTGTTATTTGAATTTATTTTATAGGACTAATACAGTGGGAGCTTATCTAATCTCACCTGCCATGGGCTCTCACTTCGTTATGTACCTGGCGAAAATGCAAGGTGTTCTTGAATTTAAATTTGGATTGATTATTGTTATTGTCATATATGCACCGTGTTGTTTTCATGTAGTGGGTTTAAGCTGTAATACAGTTGTTCAAGTGTTCCACTATTTGTACACCAGTAATATATAGTCAAGATATTGTACCATATGATAAGTCATTTTGTTGATTCATTTGATCCATCTTGTAAATCATTTATCTGTCCATATAGTTTGTAAACTTGCGCATTTATATGTCTTATAATTTTCTGAAGTTGTCATTTTAATAAATCTTCAGGATTGTAATTATGCTTTATTTTGCGCAGAAAATGCAAAATCTGGCCCCCCTCCTAATGATGTTGAGAGGTACAACTGCTTGTTCTCAATATTTATGTTTTCCTGCAAAAAAAAGTTGCTAGTTTTTCTTTTCAAATCATTATAATGTTTTTGACCTTTACAATATTATGTGTTTTATATTTTCCCAATTAGGTTCATATTTGTGATTCAGGGTAAGTTGATCCTCACTAATGTTTCTGGCATCAACCACAACCTGATGGTAAGTTTCCTCTCTATCGAATTACGGTGTTCTTCATTTGGGGATTGTAATATTAGCAGTCTCAGACTACCCCAACTAGTTTGGGATAAAAAGGCATTGTTGAGTTGAGTATAATTTTAGCATAAGCATCTTGCTGAACATATTATCAAGTGCATTATATCATATGTTTATGCCACTGTCTTTAAATTCTTAAGGAATCACAATCACTAACAATTTTACTTATCAAATAGAAAATAAAATAAAATAAAGAAGTCTCAATGATGCTATTCGTGTTATTATTTTTTATAAGTAACACAATTCATGTTATAATGATATTTAGGTGCCACATATTCCTTCTTTTTTCCCCCTAAACATTGCATCTTACACCTTCATACACTGTTCACAAAGGCTTTGTTGATTTAAATGGAATAAGATCATGACAAAGGCTAGCACTATTGTTGAAAAATGAGTGTAAAATAGTGTAGCTGACCAGATTCCAGTATAGGTTTCAAAGTTGGTGGACAATATATGATTACTGGCTATGTATAACATAGTTGAGTTTATGGAACTATGTACTACAACTGGAAAAAATCTTTAGTAGTAATGGTTATATTGTTTTTGCTTTAAGATAGTTTACCTGATATTTCAGTTTGTTATCATTGAGCATATTTTGATGTTCTAAGAATTGGTGGAGGTTAGGTTTCAAACTCATAATCGAATGAGCAATGCTGTTTTTTTATGCTTAATGTCATTCAATGAATTTTGTTTGTAAAAGCTTGAAGTAATATTGATAGCTTTTAGTTTCAAAATACAGGTGGATTCGTATGTTTACCTACCTCCAAATTTTGAGCATTTCCTAAAGAGTGATGCATCAGCCACTCTTGTTGTGTTTGAAAGAAGGTATAATTTTACTCTTTTTACTCTTGCTTATTCTACTTTGTGGACTTGGAAGCTTCATTACGTCTCTTCTCTCCCTTATGCTCCTCCTTGATTCCACGCGCTATCTTTGATTCCTATGTCATGACATGTGAGGATCCATCCAGACTTATATTGTGAATATGGTTACTTGCTACTCTTTTATTTTTCTTCTTTTAAGAGTGATATTGTTTGATTAGTGGATGTATGTTTTGAAAAGAGGACTTCATTCATTGTAGGTATGCCTACCTGGAAAATCATAGTACTGAGCAAATTGTTGGTTCAACTGACAAGCAGCCGCTTCTTGAAACTCCTGGTGAGGTAAGGAGTTGTGCTCATTCTCTGATATGCTTTAGCAAATTTTGTGGAAACTGTGGGTTTGCTTCCTTCATAAACATTTGATTTAGAAAATTATAGTACATTCTTATACATTCCACTGTTGAGAAAATTAATAGTCAAACCAGGAACATTCAAAGATACTCTCACATCTGTTGAGCTGCTTCTTGTTTCAAATATTTCAGATTCATATTTTTATTGACATTATAATTTTGTCATCAGGTTTTTGAGCTCCGGAAGCTTCTTCCCACATCTGCGCCTTATGACTTCAACATCCACGTGAGCTATAATTTGGTTTTAAACCAATTTAGAATTTGTCTTTATGTTCCCCAGTTGGAGATATAATTAAATTTTAAATCTGGAATTATACGATTTCAACTCTTTTCTTTGAACTTGAGATTTACAGAGAATCTACCCAAGATGTTCAAAAAAATTCAAGTTCTTAGTCATTTCCTTCTTTATTTTAAATTTGTATGCAGATCATGGACTTCCAACCAGGAGAATTTCTTAATGTGAAGGTAAGAAATTGTTTTTACTTTTAAAAATGGTAGTATTCAACATCATGGTCTTCATATTGGTCATTTCGAAGTGTAACTATAGATGGAAAAAATCTAGCAGTAGGTGTTATATCAAAATGAAATATAATTCAAGATAGCAAAAAGGGGTGTGCGCGCGTGTGTGTATATGTATACCATTCAAGCTAGCACCATTTAGAACTATACTTTCGGTTCTGCAAGACAAGTGGAATATTCCGGTTGAAAACACGGTTTATCCACCTTGCTTTTTATTATATTATCTGTAAGTACTAAAAGAATTATTTATGCCCTCGAGTGTGCTGGCCAAATGTGAGGAACAGGTCCTTATTTTTCCTTTTATTTTTATGGTGCTGATGTAAGAAAACACTTCCAAGCTCTTGATTGCTGTTCCTTGATTTGACGTAATCGTTGCTAAGGATATGTAACACAGTTTCCCAAAGTAGGAAATCTTTGCAATTCACTTGATTCTAATCAGTTATTGGATTTTCATAAACCTTGGGGATTCCAGACAGCTACTATTTTGAGGCTTTCTAATGGTAAATCATATGAAGTTAAAAGGTTGAGTTTACGAATTGATAAGGAAAATGATGAAACTTCTGAGAGCCTAATCTAAGGTTCAACTGTTTTGAATTATGTTAAAAAAAATCAAATTAACATCTATTTATTTGGAAGACTTTTAGATATTCTGAATATGCCTAATATCTTAATCTTCTTACCATACTTGGAGTAGGACTCCAAAGCTCGGAAATTTTAAGTCTGGGACCTTTCTTAAACTATTAAAAAGACTTGTATGTAAGAACTTTATAACATACTACATAGTCTAGTCCATGTCCAGCTAGCCTCAAATATTCCTGAAATCATCTCGACTTATACAAACTTCGTAAGTATCTAAATTATACAAAACAAAACAAGATTCAAAGCATACCAAAAACAGAAAAGGTCCTTACTTACAACATATGAATTCTCCTTTTGTTACTTGTCAGCATGCTTAGCATAAGAATGGTACTTGGAGTATTATGCTTTGAAAAATTATTCTGGTTTCTTGCCTCTTTAGTATGTTGTTTGGTTTGCTTGTTTTGACAGGAGGTCCACTATAATCAGCATGGCTTGTTGCTTTTAGAGGGACAAGGTGTTTATCGCCTAGGTGATAGTTGGTAAGTGTTTTCTTTGATTTTGCACCATCTCATTTTACCTTTGTTTAGATTCTTTCTCGTTGCGCTCTCTGTTTGATCATATCCTATTTACTCTTTTAAGTTATCTTCTCATTGCATCTGTTGATGCTCTGTCTGAACAGGTACCCAGTTCAAGCTGGTGATGCAATTTGGATGGCACCGTTTGTGCCTCAATGGTAAGTGTCAAGTATATGACGTCTTTTGCATTTTCCTTTGTTACATCGTCCATCTCAGGTCAGTACTGATGCATTGCAATCTGTTCAGGTATGCTGCACTTGGTAAAACACGTACTCGCTATCTGCTGTACAAAGA
The DNA here is from genome assembly GCA_020205615.1 of Panax quinquefolius. Taxonomy (NCBI): domain Eukaryota; kingdom Viridiplantae; phylum Streptophyta; class Magnoliopsida; order Apiales; family Araliaceae; genus Panax; species Panax quinquefolius. The sequence goes on along the minus strand of CM035174.1, from coordinate 103,467,550 downwards.
TGTCAACAGGAATCCACTTTGATCAGATCTGATGAAGATTATGCCGATGGATAACAACTATCTGATTCTAGATCAAGAGATTCTGCAAAGTGTACCTTCTTGGTGTGTAAACTAAATAATTACCAAAATGTAGTTATGTTTTTACAACTAAGCCATAAAAATGTATTATGTGGTCGTATTTTGATGAATTTTAATTATTATATGAAATTTTATAAAAGGAGTCTTGTTTTTTCCAAGATTACAGAATGCAAGAAAACACATTTAATTGTGGGGGAGATCATAATTATGAATACCTAATCTACTTAAAAGTTGCTATCGGAAAGGCCATTCCTAGTTTGGTTCTTGGTAATTGAAGGAAATTTGTATGCAGACTTTTTATCATTGGCATTATCAGCTCAAAATGCAGGACTGAAAATTAAGAAATGACAAGTTTTTCATTGAGCAAATTCATGATTCACGTGGAAGTAATTGGGCACCAAATTTGAAATAGAGTAACTCCAACTTTTAGGAAAGTGGGAAGCTGGATTCTTGTTGGTATTCAGGAAAATATTACTAAAAAAGAGAGTTAAAAAGAAGCCAATCAAAGTGGCTCTCTCAGTTCCACGAAAAATAGTCTCATTTCAATTTTTGGTGATAGTAGTATAGTATCATTTCCTATAATAATGCACTATTAAACTAACAACTTATTATTATTTCTAGGTGTATATCAGTAATATTTACAAATTTTATAAATAGAATTCTATTTGTGGGACGGTGAGTATGAAAGTTTCCGACGGCGAAAGTACCCTCTTGCTGATGTTGATTTGTTGCTCTCTATTTTCTTATTTCAACCCCCACCTCAAATTGATTTTTATTTAAACTTTGTCTTGGGTATTTTTAATTAGTAACTTTAGGTGTCGACCTTATGCATTGCACTGCAAAAGGAATTCATTTTAGCTATATATGTCAAACAAACAAGGGACGAAGTACTCACTATGATGTTGGTTGTCAGATCACATTAATCTCTTAAAAACACATAAATTTACTTGTTTATGCTTCTTTTTCATGCATGAAATGCAAACACACAGAATTTCATTGGCATTGGGGCGCATAAGCGGAAGAAAATTATTAGATTTACTTGTGTGTGGTGTCAGGTGTGGGTCACTTATAAATTAAAGTTAGGTTGTTGTTTTCTTATAAGAAATGATAAGTTTCTTTACATTGTTGGCAGACCATTTTAGTGATCGGATTTTCTTGATCTTCTGCCGGTGTGATAAATCAAAAGAAAGCCATAAAAGGAAAGACGCCTTTCTAATAGTAAGTTTCTCTTTTTGTCTTGTTTTGTTAATAGGAATTATTAATACACCACATTTCTTTGATTTCATCATACATGTGTCCAAGGTTTTCATTGTACAAAAGAAAAATCTATGCATTATAAATGACCACCCTGATTTGTTGGTTCAATGAGTCAAATATATAGCAGCCCTATCCAGCCTCTATATTCTTTATATAAGCAAATCCCATGAATTTTTTACTTAATGGGAATCATTATTCCAAATCTTTAAGCAAAAAGTGGTGGGATGGGAGTAGCAAATGGATGTGTGAGGTCTTTGATTCTAACTTTTTCAACCATTCCCACCCATGAATACTTTTTTTTTTTTTGCTTCTTCAGAAAATAATGTGCAGCCATTTTCCTCCAATATTGTATTGTAACATAAGTATCATGATTCATGTGGGTGTCTTCTTAAACTAAACCAAAATTGAGGCTGGAAGCCTTTATGGGTTTGGCTTGGATGCATATGGGTACAGGAAAGGAGGATCTTTTTAGCTTGAAGGGTAGGATTTAGGATATTAAAGCCTAATCTGCTTATTATCAATGACCTTACACAATGATTTGATCATAGTTTGTGATAATGGAAGTACTCGCTAAGTAAAACGCGGGGTAATAAGAGTTTCATGGTAAGCCTTACCTGTGAAAAATGAAGGGCGTCTTTTGATTCATCCAGCTTGTTAATTGGCACAAAACACGATTTCTCATTAGGAAAAGTTGACTCATCAATTAAGTACACTGAGCAAGTTATTGTCAAACACAGTAGACAATCTACTTTTATTATATACTATATGCCGAGTGGAATGGTGTGGGTGACTTAGCAGTGAAAGTACAGTTGATTAGAGTTGTATTTCTATTCCATTGAACAGAAACAGGTCAATGGGAGTTTGGGTGGCCCACTTGGGAAACTCTAAGCAAAAGGATACCACTGATTCCTTCTATCCTCCTGAGTGCAACTTAGGTACCAATCACATTGAAAAGCTCACAAAAACATTCTACCACCCTTATTCTCTTTATAATACTTATCTGATGAATATGCTTACTACTGTAATATGTATCTTTTAGTAATCCAATTTCAATGGCTTTAAATATGTCATGTCTTAGTCATAGTCTGTTCATTATGTAATATATGTATATACGACTCTAATGCTTACTGAAAAAGCAATGTGAATAGGCCATTTCTCTATGCTTGGGGAGAGGGGAGAGGTTGTGACAAACTATGGCAAGTTGTACGTGCTCATCATGTTTAGATAGTTAGCATCATTTTCGAGTAAAATCATCTGTGTTTCGCTCGATCACCACCTGTGGTCCGGAAGCTACAACTTGATCACGTGGTTTGATTCGCTTCAGCATTAGTACAAGCATGAAATACTCCATAACATTCGGATTATGCTCTTGAGAGAAATCCCATCATATACACAACATCATTTTATTATTGATAGAAACTTGACCCTTCAAATGACAAGACATAAAAGTTTCCCATCACATAATTCACCAAAAGATTCATAAGAAATTGATGGTTTTGAATGGATGATTGTGAGAAAGACACGGAATATTAGCAAAAAGAATAACCAACGAGGCCTCTTTTGCTCAGTATTTAGATTGGATTTTTACTAAAGATATATTGTCTTTTTGACTTTATACTTGTTTATAATAAAAATAATAAGATAAGCTTAATACTTGGTGGTTGGTGCTAATGTTGTACCACCACCACCATCTCTCCCACTTGTCCTTTCAAGTAGAATTTTCATTCATCTAACAGTTAACTACTGCAATTAATACAATACCTGTCCATTTCCTTTCTTCTTCTGAAGATCATATATATATATATATATATATATATATATATATATATATATATGAGTAATCTATTTGTAAGCTTAGCTCCAATTCCTTCTAGATAGATGAGAATCGTTGCTTAATTGGAAGACTAATTTACTTAAACTGAAGGACCAATGATATCCAAACATTAAACAACTAGAAGAATTTTATCTTCTTGCAAAGAATGTTAAAACAGCTGGTATATGCTCTCTATAGAGCATTGATTTACTAGACCCAAACAAAAGGGTACATTCTTGTAGATCAAGCCTGCATAAAGTTAAGAGCAGATACTTGATTAGATTTTATTCTGGACATATTTTCTAGAAATTAACACTGTACCAAGATTTTAATAACTTTTTTGGCTAGACTTACGGTATTCTACCACTTTACATTAAAAGGATTAGCTAGGAACCTAAGTTTTGATTAGCACCAAAATTGTGATCATTATCATTCTATGCTATATCTTAACACAAAATACAATAATAATTCTAAAACAGACTAACAGACCTCAAGCTCAGCATATATATCTCATTTGGTCATATAAACACTATAACTTCATCTCGTCGGCATTATTTTGTGCAAAATTTATTTTCATCCTAAGGTAGTGGCAATAGGTGGAGGAATGACTTTGGTAACTCAGAATCTAGATGAATATTAACTTCTTATATTGAGTAATTATTATAGGAATACAAAATAATTCTTCTGCATTTACTTTATACATTGTTAATTATCTATCTTACTTATTATTAGATAGATAAGCTTGTTGCACACTGATATGATGTGCCTATTGCCAAACTGTGATCTTAAAACAGTTGGAAATTGCGAAACATTTCAGGATCTGAAATTATCTTTTGCAGACTGCTAAAGGCAATATAGATACTTATTCTTCTACACCTCGAATATTTTTCTTCAGGATCTGAAATTTTAGGAAGCAGCCATAACATACCATATGTCATTTATATAGGAATCAAGTCAATTATTCTCAAGACCTGAGAACAAAAGAAAATCTTTTAGTAGCTTTAACAAGGTGTTGATAGGATGCTTGTCACATGTTTTAGATAAGGACCAAGTCCTCTGTTCCCTTTGTGATTCCTCTTACAAGCTCCTTTCAAAATGGGACTTGCCTTTTGAGTTTTGCATGTGTTTCTCCAGTAGAATAACCTCTTTGAAGCCTTTGGGATCTCAAAAAATGAGAGTCCCAAAAGGCATAATGTAAGGATTTAAAACCCAAAAGGACAAGCTGGTAATTTCAGAAAATCAAGAAACATGAACAAAGGAACTTAGTAATACTATTCCCTACGGTCCCCACTACATATAAAAGACCTTGATGATAACTAAAAACACACACTGAATCACAAAAATGGAAGGCATTACTCAACCAGCAACACCCACCAAAATTTCCTTCTCGAGTTACCTTCATTCTCTCTCCAGAACACCTCATAGGCTTAGGAAAAGAATGTTAGCAACATGGACACCAGACCAAGAGCTTAACCAAATGAGGCTAAGGTCTGGTGCAAACATGAAGAGAAAACTAATGTGGTATGATTTGGTAGCTCTTGGTGTTGGAGGTATGCTTGGTGCTGGAGTTTTTGTCACAACTGGTCGTGTGGCCCGGACTAACTCCGGTCCTTCTGTTTTCTTATCCTATATCATTGCCGGTATATCAGCTCTCCTTTCTTCTTTGTGTTATACAGAGTTCTCTGTACAGATTCCAGTTGCCGGTGGTGCCTTTAGCTATCTAAGGGTGACCTTTGGTATGAGCATCAATGCTAAAACTCCTTAATGCTATAATTAGTTCTTGGGTTTTACTTATCTTTTATGTATTGTTTTGTGTATGCACTTCTTTACAAATTCTATCTTCTGAATTGGTGCAGGAGAGTTTGTGGGTTATTTTGCTGGTGCAAATATATTAATGGAGTATGTACTATCTAATGCTGCTGTTTCAAGAAGTTTCACCGAGTATCTATGCTGTGCTTTTGGAGAAAATGATCCGAATTCATGGAGAGTTGAAGTCAATGGACTAATGAAGGGTTACAACACGTTGGACTTTCCAGCTGTTGCGCTCATTATTCTTCTCACTCTTTGTCTATGCCATAGGTTCGATTTCTCGAATTAGTTTCTTATTGTAGTTTTGTTGGTTTATTGCAATTCCTTTGTTGCTGCTTATATTAATCATAGTATAAGAGAATGTATTGAGACTTTCTGTCAATACATTGTAGCTTCTAAAATTAAATGATAAGGACTAATATTTCTTTTTTTTCAAATTACGATGTTTAGTGTTTCTAGTATTGAGTTTCATAATTACAATCACCATTGCACCACTAATAATACTTGTCATTGTTTTTAATTGGTCTACAAAGTAATGATTTTTGTTATAGTGGCTTGTGAAAGTGATGTGTGTGTCTTTATTTGAATTGCAGTACCAAGGAAAGCTCCATACTGAACCTTATAATGACAGTCTTCCATGTGATATTCTTTGGGTTTATTATAATTGCCGGCTTCTGCAATGGGAGTTCAGAAAACTTAGTAAAGCCAGGAGGCCTAGCTCCTTTTGGTGTTAAAGGTGTACTGGATGGAGCTGCAATAGTTTACTTCAGCTATATTGGTTATGACTCTGTTTCAACGTTGGCGGAAGAAATTAAAAACCCTTCAAGGAGTCTTCCGGTGGGGATAATTGGTTCAGTTCTCATTGTTTCTGCTCTTTATTGCCTTATGGCTTTGGCATTGTGTTTTATGGTTCCTTATGACAAGGTCAGTGATCTCGTGTTCTTAAGAATATTTAAGGAAAAAACAAAGAAAGAAAAATAATTGATCTAGTCTGAAGTTCATTATCCTCATAAATAGGCATTCTTCAAATGATTCATAGATATCAAATAGTGCATCATTTTCGATTGCCTTCCAAACCAAGGGATGGAAATGGGCTGGCAATGCTGTTGGAGCTGGTGCAAGCCTGGGAATTGTGGCGTCTCTCCTGGTTGCCATGCTTGGCCAAGCTAGGTATCTTTGTGTTATTGGAAGGGCGCGGCTTGTGCCATCCTGGTTATCCAAGGTGCACCCTTCAACAGGCACCCCATTGAATGCAACCATCTTCTTGGGTGAGTAATATTGAGAAATCACATTTTTACTTCATCGCTCCTAGTATATTATAAAAAATATTAGCACTATAGAAGTAAAATTTAAAAAGGAGAAAGAGAAAAAACTGAGTTCTTAAAATTTGATGGTATACAGGGGTCTGCCAGGCATTTATTGCACTCTTCACTGACCTAAACATTGTAATTGAAATGATATCCATTGGCACATTGTTGGTTTTCTACTTGGTGGCAAATGGACTTATCTATCGCCGGTATGTGATCGCTAGTAACAATCCTCCTTTCCAAACTCTCCTCTTCCTCTTCATCCTCTCATGTAGCTCACTTGGCTTATCCTTATCATGGAAACTCAAGCAACAATGGTGGGGTCTGCCATTATTCGGTGGTTCTATGATCATAATCACGGCCTTCTTCCAGTATATGGTCCCTTGCTTTCGACAAACTACTGAATGGTCGGTTCCCTTGATGCCATGGCCAGCAGCTATATCAATCTTTCTTAATGTTTTCCTCATGACTACACTACCAAAATTGTCATATCAAAGGTTTGGTATATGGACTTGTTTGATAACTTTGTTCTATGTACTATACGGGGTTCACTCAACATACCAAGGAGAAGATATGGAGCTTAGTATTAATGGTGTGAACTCTAAATCATCTACCCATCAAGCAAAGCTTGATATCCGAGTGTTCTAGACGAAGGACAAGTTTTGTGTCAGTCCCTTTTTCGCCTCAGGGTTGTTACATTGTATGTTTAATGGAATTCCAAATAAACATCAAGGAATTCCCAATGATTCAAGCAAATACAAGATTAGATAAACTAATCATATGCTTGTTTTCCTTTTCAGTTTCTTAGTGTTCTGTTTTTGTCTTGTTTCTTATACCATGGTGATATTTATCACATGCAGCTGGATACGATCAAAGAATCAATTATTGGCCATGGATATGATATAATATAATAGTCCAAAAAGGTGGAGTATTTCTAAAAAATCGTTGTGCATTTGATAAATATTGTCATTTAATAGAGATACGATATATGTTTGTTTTTTCTTTAAAAAGCGCTTTAGTTGAGTTGATCTCTAAAATGAAGCAACTAGATATGGGTAATCAATAATAAAGCTTTTAATTTCCATTTACACTCGGGTGAACTGGCCTTCAAGGCTGCCATGGAACAACCAGATTCTGATTGCTTGCTTTTATTAACACCTCACAGGAATGCCTTTGCTTCGGTGTAGCCTTCTGTTTTAGGTGTCTGCCTGTTTATTCTCTTGAAAAAAGACAAAGGCAAAAGCAAAATGATATTGAACACCCAAGAAAAATCTCATTCTTAGTTTTCAACTCAAGAAAACCAACTGTTGGGTCATGATATTTTCTCTCATCGTTAAGTAAATAAATTAGAACTTCTTATTTATTCTATTGGGCTTTTTATTATTAAACTATGAAAGTCATTGGACCGGTCATCATATTATTTCTATTTTAACTTATAAGGCCCGATTGATTCGATGGATCAATCCTTTGGACATTTTAATATCTATTATTTTGACTTGTAATGATGAAAAAGTATGACAATTGACTAGAGAACACGCCATACATTAATATGGATGGGATCATAACCTACTTGGCCAGTGGTAAAAAAGTGACCAAAAGCGGTGGATAAACTACATGCGATCGGTAGAACCAAAATTAGGTATACATCACCCATCTTGGGTGCGCCACTTACATGGTGCAAATTTAAATACAACTTATTAACATAAGCGTAGTATGCAATCGACATAAGCGTGAGTTTAAATACAAATATAAATCTACTAGATATTATACTGAACTCGAAACAAAAAGTCCTCATTACAATTATTATCACACTTTATTTCACGAGAATAGTGAGGACTACTAATCTTATCTTGAGGACCATCACTCGTTTCCCAGGCTTCGTCCCGGCTATATTCTCATTTCACGAAGAAAAACGGTGAAAAGAAAGGTGAGAGCTCAACTAGCCCGATAAGAAATATTATGACTAAGATAATGCGAGAATAAATTATCAATAGTCTTGACAATGTTAAGCGATAAAATATAATAAACATCAAGTTTAAGCTGCGGTGAATATCTGATCCATTAAAAGAGTCAGTAGAAAATAAAATCTACTATCTTTTATGATTTAAAGGTTTTTCATCAACTTTATTATAGTTGAGACTCGACTTTAATAAATAATCCACATCATCGAATCACCCACACTTTTCTGACGAGGATATTCTTTAGTATCGCGACCACAATTATTCACCTACTGGGCGAGAATAGTTGTGTATTCATTAATAATCATGATCATGCCAACAAGCGTCCATCGATGCACTTTCTGACCCTTTGAGGATTTTTACCACATCATTTGTAACATTACGGTCGTGATTACAAGAATAATCCACAGTCGTAATCATACCAAGTCCATCCATACTCTCTACGAGGCCACGATGATGACTTTAAAAAATATAAACATGAGGATGATGACAATGATATAAAAATTGATAAAACAAGTTCAAAATTATTTTATCCGAGGAATTATTAACGTCAAATTGTCGACATGATCTTTGCTTTGTAGAGTAAAATTCAAGAATGATCGGAAGAATATTTCCATGAAAAGATCTTTGGATGAAGCGCAAATATCGAGGATATTCTACTAATTTCATGGAGTATAGAAGTCAAAGTTTTAACCAATGGGTATAATAAAGAATGGAATAACAAAAGAAATCACCATGCATGCGGTGCTTGCGCAGAACGAGTTATTCAACGAGAATAATAATAACGGAACGGGTCGGTGAAATTCACAAAGCGGGATGTTCAACGAATAATAAAAAATGGAACCGGATCCGGTGTAAAACACGACGAGATAGGATATTCAGCGAGAATGATAAAAAAGCGGAACCGGTCGGTGTAAAACACACGAGACGGGATGTTCAGCGAAATAATAATAAAAAGCGGAACCGAATCGGTGTAAAAAACATACGACAGGATGTTCCAATGAAATAATAGAAGAATGTCACCAAGTATAGGGTAAACCGCGTATATCTGAGTTATTCAATGAGAATAATAAGCGATGGAATAACATAAGGATTTCACCAAGTATAGGGTATCTGGCGTATCTGAGGTTATGTATAGGGTATGCCACTTTTACGAGTTATTCAAGCGAATAATAGTGAATGGAATAACGAAGTTCTCTTCAAGAAGAAAGAATAACACCCTTACAAGTAAAAAAAAAATAATATAGAAGTAGTGAAGTAGCGAGAATACTCTTCTTGAAGTAGCATAACTTTCTCTCTCTAAACTTCTCTATAATTTCTCTCTAGAGAGTTTGATGAATTAAAAGAAAATAATGAAGGAATGAGCTTATTTATAGGAAAATGGAATGCATAGTAATTAATCCATGAGCGGTCAGTTGATTTACTTTAATCGGCGGTCCATATTTAAAAGCAAAATCTTTTAAATAAAATATAATATATTCTATTTATATAAAAACATTTTACTATCTGAAACTTTATTATGCAAAACACTTTATCTGAAAACACTATACTGAAACACTATATAATAATAAAATATAATATATTTTATTTATAAAATAACTTTAATAAAGTATTACATTTTATATAAAAAGATGTTTACATTTTATTACGTTAATAATCTGAATAAAACAAAAAGTCGTTATCATTATAATAATTCATATTATTAATGAATAATGGAATCAATGAGTGACTTCTCACATAAGCATCGATAATCAATCTGGTGTCTTCTTATGCAACCACATGTATTCTTCTTGTACTTTTACTACTGAGGTAGTTCAGCGATATCAGCGGTAAAACTTCCGTAGTTATTTTAATAAAATATTTTTTATCGTTTTCTCGATCAAATGATAATTTACATTGTGGGGTCCACCAATGATTGGTAGTTATGCGAATATTCCTGCTAAGCAAATATTCCCAGAGCCAATCGAATATAATATAACCACTTGCATACTTTTGCAAAATTTATAAATATTACCCTTGACTATAACATTATATCAAATTATTCCATAATATTCAAAAATAATATTTATAGAAAATTCATCTTTATTTATAAAAGTTGGGTCTCTTACCCTCCCTTCTTGAAATTTAAGCCCTCGAAATTAGAATGCGTACACGGTATGTTGAAGAGGTAAGGATACCTTGATTTCATTTGATTCTAACTCCCAGTCGTTTCCTCGACATCGTGGTTCCTCCATGAAAACTTTGACTTGAGGTATAACCTTGGGCGTAGAATATGTTCCTTCTTATCAAAATTTGAGCAGGAACCTCTTAATACGTCAAATCTTCCGCTATTTAAATCCGGTTCTAACTTCGATAATATGGTTGGGTCTTTCACATATTTACGTAACATGGATATGTGAAAAGCGTTATGAACACGAGACATATTTGGCGGTAAAAGCGAGTCTATAGGCCCACGATTCCTACTCGATCGAGGATTAAAAATGGGCCGATGAATCGAGGATTAAGTTTTCCTCTCTTTCCAAATCTTGTAACTCCTTTCCATGGAAGCGACTCTTAACAACACATGATCTCTATATCAAATTCCACGTCCTTTCGATGAAGATCGGCATAACTCTTTTATCGATTTTGTGAGGTTTTTATCGTTGTCGGATCGTTTGAATCTTTTAAAGTAGTCATACGTACCAACTCCGGGTCCCAACAACGTTGCTTCACCCACCTCATCCCGGCATCTTTGGAGAGCGACACTTTCTTCCATCTGGCGCTTGAATGGAGCCATGCGATACTTGCTTGATAAGCTGTTTGTTGTAGGAAAACTCCACCATGGTAAGAACTTGTCCCACTCCTTGAAATCAAGAACCACGAGTCTTAATAGATCTTGAGAGTTTGAATAGTCCTCTCCATTGTCCGTCCGTCGAGGATGATATCTTAGAGAAACTAAATCGTGAAATCTGTGCCCATAGCTTTTTGCAAACTAACCCAAAATCGTGAAGTGAATCTTGGGTCTCGATCGAAACTATGGATCTTAGGCATACCATGCGATCTTACAATCTCGTTTATGTACATCTGACGAAGGCGTTCAAGTGTATAAGTTTCTCGTGTCGGTAAGAAATGAGCGGACTTGGTCGATCTATCAACAATGACCCAAATCGCATCGATGCCTTGAGAAACCTTAGGAAGGCCGTGTTGAAATCCATGGTAATGTGCTCCCACTTCCATTACGGAATTTCAAGTGGTTCTGATGGACCTTTTGGTACTTGATGCTCCGCTTTAACTTCGTTGACAAGTTAGACACCTTGAGATAAGCAATGCGCTATCTCTCTCTTCATATTGCTCCACCAAAATGTATGGCGAATATCATGATACATTTGGTACTCCCGAGATGGATTGCAAATGGTGTGTTGTGCGCCTCCATCATGATATTATACTTTAAATCGAGTCGTTAGGAACCTGAAATGCAGGTTGACTCGAAGTATTCCTTCTTCATCGATTCTTGCTTCCGGCGTAGCACCCTCTTGCACTTTCTTCCTCATCGCATCGGCTCAGTGCATAGCTTGGCGACTTTAACTTTATCGATTAAAAGTCGGTTCTACTTTCGTATATTATTTATCATCACATGCGTCCACAGGTCTTTAACTCTATCTCCATCCTTTGCAAGTCACACAAAAATGGGCCTTTGTGTTGACAATAACGCTTTTCGTGCTTGCATATGATCTTACTACTCGATCGTCGGCTACCACGTTAAACTTTTCGAGGATGGTATTGGATGGTATGATCATAATCTTTCAATAGTTCAAGCCAGCGTCGTTGTCGCGTGTTGAGTTCCTTTTGAGTGAAGAAATATTTGAGGCTTTTATGATCAGTAAAGATCTCCACTTTCTCCCCATCTGAGTAATGCCTCCAAATTTTAAGTGCAAAGACAACAATTTTGACTCGGATCATGAGTAGGATAATTCCTCTCATATTCTTTGAGTTGTCGCGAGGCATAAACTATAACTTTTCCATGTTGCATAAGAACACATCCCGACCCTTTGCTCGAAGCATCACTTGTAGATGACAAATCCTCAAGGCGGATGGTATTGTCGAGCAGTCTTTGAAATAAGTCTCCTCTTGAGTTCTTGAAAACTCTTCTCACATTCTTCGCTCCAATAGAACTTTGTATCTTTTGAGTCAATTTGAGTCGATGGAGTAGCGATTAGAAAATCCTTCCACGAATCTCAGATAATAACCGGCTAAGCAAAGAAAGCTACGTGCTTGATCCTTTGATTTAGGTTGTTCCCGACTTTGAATAGCTTGATCTTTCTTTGGGTCAGCGGATATTCCATGACTTGATACCACGTGCCCAAGGAATGCTACTTCTTCTGACGAACTTCGCATTTCTTGACTTGGCATAAAGCTTATATTCACGAAGCTTTTGGAGTGTCGACCTCAAGTGTTGCTCATGATCTTCACGGCTTTTGGAATAAATAAGGATGTCATCAATAAAAGGCGACCACAAAGTGATCTAAATATTCCTTGAATACTCGGTTCATCATATCCATGAAGGCGGCGGGGCATTAGTCGATCGAAGGACATGACTAGGAATTCATAATGCCGTCTGGGGTTACGGCCGAGTCTTTGGAATGTCGGTGATTCTAATCTTCAATTGGTGATATCAAGAGCGAAGATCGATCTTTGAAAAGAATTTGGCTCCTTACAGGTTGGTCAAAGCAGTCATCAATACGTGGCAATGGATACCTATTTTTGATGGTGACATGATTGACTCCAGATAATCAATACAAAATCGCATACTCCCATCTTTCTTCTTCACGAATAGAGCAGGGAGCACCCCGAGGAGAAATCTTAGGGCGAATAAAGCCCGATGTCTAACAATTCCTGCGGTTGGGTCTTTAACTCACGAAGTTCATAGGAGCCATTCGATATGGGGCTTTGGAAATAGGTTTTGTCTGCCGGGTTCAAAATTCGATACAAAATTCAATTTCACGCTCTGGGGGTAGGCGGGGAAGTTCTTGAGGGAATCGTCGGAAATTTATTAACAATAGAAATATCGCTCAAAAGCGGCGTATTTTTGTTTAAATCGTGACATGAGCTAAGAAAGCTTGACATCCATTTTTCATAAGCGAATAGCTTTATGGCTTGAGATGGCCAGTGATTAATTTTAATGGTTTGGTCGTTTGAATTAGCATAATAGGTTGATTAGGAATATGAAAGCTAACACCTTACGAAAAAATCAATTTTGCATGATAAGTAGTTAACCATCAATCCACAGAATCACGTCAAATGCAAGTATTTTTAATGAAATAAGATCGACGGGTAATGTGAAGTCTGCCGATTTGAACCAAACAAGACTTATAAGCGATGGATGTAATGAAGGTTTCTCCCAGCGGAGTTTCCACGAGATAAGTCGAAAGTCTAATTTCTCGGTCAAATTTAATCGATGGCGCCAAGTAGGAGAAATAAAAAGAATGGGTAGAACCAGGTATCAAATAAAGTGTAGACTTCATTAGAGTTTATGATAAGCTTACGTGATGACCTCATTCGGGTTCCTTGCTCTCTGGGAGGTCACAACAAAGCGCTCTCCCTTGCCTTCTGGGGTTTTGACTTTTACGGGATGACCTTTGGTGCCTCCATCCTAGTTGAATTTGTCTTGATGGCAACAAAATCGAGCTAAGTGACCTTCTCTTCCACAATTATAACATGCTTTGGGCGGCGTAGCACGATTCGGATGATGTGTCCCTCTTCTCGCATTTGAAGCATATGATAGGTGGTCTTTCTCCTTCCTTAACAACGGGTCTTTGGTCTTGGCGTCTTTCCATCATTGTTGAATCTCCGTTTCTTGAAATGTCCATTCTTATTGTTTTGTACGATTACCACAAAAGTGGTTACCATATCGGCTTTATTGATTCCCTCACGCTTGTTGTCATAACCCGATGACTACTCTCATTTGGTATTATAATTTTCTTATTTGCTCTCTCTTTTTAGTTCGTTGACTCGTTATCGCTCCACTAAGCGAGCCTATTTACAACATCTGAATACAAACCACGGTTTATGAGAAATAAGATGTTGGCGTATCTCGACTTGAACCTCTTAAAAACATTAGCGCCATTCTCTCTTCATTATCCACCACAGTGGGGCCTGGCCGTGATAACTCATAAATTTTGCCTCGTATTGCGACACGGTCGTATTGTTTTGTTCGACTTGATAAACTCCACCTCCTTCGTGTGGCGAATACTTTCGGGAAAGTATTTGTCGTTGAAACGACTCTGGAACTTCTCCCGAAGATATCTTGATCTGGCGAGGTTGAGTCGTTTCTGGAATTCCCACGATGTCTGCCTCTCAGCGCATGACATAAAAGCGTGAAAGGAACCTTTTGCTCCTCGGAGCATCCCAGACATCAAATATCTTGGTAATCTGCTTTATCCATGCTTCCTTGAAAGTGGTTTTGCTCTCCCTTAAACTCGGTGGTCCCGGCTCCTTGAATTGTTTAGCGGTGGCCTTGAGAGTTTTCGTGTTTCCACCTACGTTTTGGGCGAGTCGCTCTACTTTCTTTGTTGCATAAATTGCATAAAACCTCTGAACATTTGATCGTTCATCATTTGGTCGGTGTTGTTGTTTTTGCGTGAGGATTATCGCCTTCTTCGATGCACATTATCACGATTATTGATATGTGGTGAATCAGCGATGCGCTTTGTGCTCCATTCTTATTCTCAACATTCTCGGAGTCATTTTGAGATCTTGCCACAAAACAAAAGATTAATTGACATATAACAATTATCTTTATATTACGGCCAAACCCGATAAAATAGCACATAAACTTAGGTAGGTCATAAATACTTAGCGAAGGTATTCCCGTCTCTCCCCTCTAGTACTTTTCTCACATCTTAGCGGGGATCGTATCCACTAGCTACGATACCAAGTGTGGCGCCCCCAAAATTAGGTATACATCACCCATCTTGGGTGCGCCACTTACGTAGTGCAAATTTAAATCTGACTTATTAATATAAGCATAAATTGTGCAATCGACATAAGCGCGTGAGTTTAAATACAAATATAAATCTACTAGATATTATACAAACTCGAAAAAAAGTCCTCATTACAATTATTATCACCTTATTTCACGAGAATAGTGAGGACTACTAATCTTATCTTGGGACCATCTCTCGTTTCCCAGGCTAAATCCCGGCTATATTCTCATTTCACGAAGACGGTGAAAGAAAAAAGGTGAGCTCAACTAGCCCGATAAAAATATTATGACTAAGATAATGCGAAATAAATTATCAATAGTCTTGACAATGTTAAGCGATAAAATATAATAAACATCAAGTTTAAGCTGCGGTGAATATCTGATCCATTAAAAAAAGTCAGTAGAAAATAAAATCTACTATCTTTTATGATTTAAAGGTTTTCATCAACATTATATAATTTGAGACTCGACTTTAATAAATAATCCACATCATCGAATCACCCACACTTTTCTGACGAGGATATTCTTTAGTATCGCGACCACAATTATTCACACTTTACGGGCGAGAATAGTTGTGTATTCATTAATAATCAATGATCATACCAACAAGCATCCATCGATGCACTCTGACCCTTTGAGGATTTTACCACATCATTTGTAACATTACGGTCGTGATTACAAGAATAATCCACAGTCGTAATCATACCAAGTCCATCCATACTCTCTACGAATACAGAGATGACTTTAAAAAAATATAAACATGAGGATGATGACAATGATATAAAATTGATAAAACAAGTTCAAAATTATTTTATCCGAGGAATTATTAACGTCAAATTATCGACGTGATCTTTGCTTTGTAGAGTAAAATTCAAGAATGATCGAAGAGAATATTTCCATGAAAAGATCTTTGGATGAAACGCGAATATCGAGGATATTCTACTAATTTCATGGAGTATAGAAGTCAAGTTTTAACCATTTGGGTATAATAAAGAATGGAATAACAAAAGAAATCACCGTGCATGCGGTACTTGCCAGCGCCAGGCGAGTTATTCAACGAAATAATAATAACGGAACGGTCGGTGAAATTCACATAGGCGGGATGTTCAACGAGAATAATAAAGATGGAACCCGGATCCGGTGTAAAACACTGCGAGATAGGATATTCAGCGAGAATGATAAAAAAAGAACGGAACCGGTCGGTGTAAAACACCTGAGACGAGGATGTTCAGCGAGAATAATAATAAAAAAGCGGAACCGGTCGGTGTAAAACACTGCAGACGAGGATGTTCAATGAATAATAGAAGAATGTCACCAAGTATATAGTAAAGCGCGTATCTGAGTTATTCAATGAAATAATAAGCGATGGAATAACATAAGGATTTCACCAGTATAGGGTATCTGCAGCGTATATCTGAGGTTATGTATAGGGTATGCCACTTTTACGAGTTATTCAATGAATAATAGTGAATGGAATAACGAAGTTCTCTTCGAAAGAAAGAATAACACCCCTACTTAGTAAAAAAATATTATACCTTAGAATATAGAAGTAGTGAAGTAGCGAGAATACTCTTCTTCTTTCTATAACTTTCTCTCTATAAACTCTCTCTATAATTTCTCTCTACAGAGTTTGATGAATTAAATAAGAAAATAATGAAGGAATGAGCTTATTTATAGGAAAATGGAATGCGTAGTAACTAATCCATGAGCGGTCCAGATTGATTTACTTTAATCGGCGGTCCATATTTAAAAAAAAAATCTTTTAAATAAAATATAATATTATTTATTTATATAAAAACATTTTACTATGCTTAAACCTTATGCAAAAACATATCAAAACAACTTATGCAACATATCGTAATAAAATATAATATATTTTATTTATAAAATAACTTTAATAAAGTATTACATTTTATATAAAAAGATGTTTACATTTTATTACGTTAATAATCTGAATAAAACAAAAAGCGTCGTTATCATTATAATAATTCATATGATAATGGATAATGGAATCAATGTGACTTCTTCTCACATAAGCATCGATAATCGATCTGGTGTCTTCTTTATGCGACCACCATATATTCTTGTACTTTTTTTCTTAGAGTAGTTCAGCGATATCAGCGGTAAAACTTCATAGTTATTTCGATAAAATATTTTTGTCGTTTTCTCGATCAAATGATAATTACATTATTAGAGGTCCACCAATGATTGGTAGTTATGCGAATATTCCTGCTAAAGCCAATATTCCCAGAGCCAATCGAATATAATATAACCACTTGTCATACTTTGCAAAATTTATAAATATTACCCATGTTATAACATTATATCAAATTATTCCATAATATTCAAAATAATATTTATAGAAAATTCATCTTTATTTATAAAAATTTGGGGTCTTACAACCTCCCTTAACATGAAATTTAAGCCCTCGAAAATTAGAGTGCGTTACAGTATGTTGAAGAGGTAAGGATACCTTGATTTCATTTGATTCTAACTCCCAGTCGTTTCCTCGACATATCGTGGTTCCTCCATGAAAACTTTGACTTGAGGTATAACCTTGGGCGTAGAATATGTTCCTTCTTATCAAAATTTGAGCAGGAACCTCTTAATCGTCAAATCTTCCGCTATTTAAATCGGTTCTAACTTCGATAATATGGTTGGGGTCTTTCACATATTTACGTAACATGGATATGTGAAAAGCGTTATGAACACGAGACATATTTGGCGGTAAAAGCGAGTCTATAGGCCCACGATTCCTACTCGATCGAGGATTAAAAATGGGCCAGATGAATCGAGGATTAAGTTTTCTCTCTTTCCAAATCTTGTAACTCCTTTCCATGGAAGCGACTCTTAACAACACATGATCTCTATATCAAATTCCGTCCTTTCGATGAAGATCGGCATAACTCTTTTATCGATTTTGTGAGGTTTTTATCGTTGTCGGATCGTTTGAATCTTTTAAAAGTAGTCATACGTACCAACTCGGGTCCCAACAACGTTGCTTCACCCACCTCATCCCGGCATCTTGGAAAGCGACACTTTCTTCCATCTGGCGCTTGAATGGAGCCATGCGATACTTGCTTGATAAGCTGTTGTTGTTGTAGGAAAACTCCACGATGGTAAGAACTTGTCCCAACTCCCTTGAAATCAAGAACCACGAGTCTTAATAGATCTTGAGAGTTTGAATAGTCCTCTCCATTTGTCCGTCCAAATGAGGGATGATATCTTAGAGCTAAATCGTGAAATCTGTGCCCATAGCTTTTTGCAAACTAACCCCGAAAATCGTGAAGTGAATCTTGGGTCTCGATCGAAACTATGGATCTGGCATACCATGCGATCTTACAATCTCGTTTATATACATCTGACGCAGGCGTTCAAGTGTATAAGTTTCTCGTATCGGTAAAAATGAAGCGACTTGGTCGATCTATCAACATGATGACCCAAATCGCATCGATGCCTTGAGAAACCTTAGGAAGGCCGATAGCGAAATCCATGGTAATGTGCTCCCACTTCCATTACGGAATTTCAAGTGGTTCTGATGGACCTTTTGGTACTTGATGCTCGCTTTTAACTTCGTTGACAAGTTAGACACCTTGAGATAAGCAGTATATCTCTCTCTTATTATTGCTCCACCAAAATGTATGGCGAATATATCGTGATACATTTTGGTACTCCCGAGATGGATTGCAAATGGTGTGTTGTGCGCCTCCATCGTGATATTATACTTTAAATCGAAATTAGTTAGGAACCAAAAAGTGCAGAGTTGACTCGAAGTATTCCTTCTTCGCCGATTCTTGCTTAGGCGCGTAGCACCCTCTTGCACTTTCTTCCTCATACGCGCATCGACTCCAGTGCGTAGCTTGGCGACTTTAACTTTATCGATTAAAATCGGTTCTACTTTCGTATATTATTATATCATCACATGCGTCCACAGGTCTTTAACTCTATCTCCATCCTTTGCAAGTCACACAAAATGGGCCTTTGTGTTGACAATAACGCTTTTCGTGCTTGCATACGATCTTACTCGATCGTCGGCTACCACGTTAAACTTTTCGGGATGGTATTGGATGGTATGATCATAATCTTTCAGCAGTTCAAGCCAGCGTCGTTGTCGCGTGTTGAGTTCCTTTTGAGTGAAGAAATATTTGAGGCTTTTATGATCAAGTAAAGATCTCCACTTTCTCCCCATCTGAAGTAATGCCTCCAAATTTTAAGTGCAAAAACAACGGTTTGCCAACTCGGATCATGAGTAGGATAATTCCTCTCATATTCTTTGAGTTGTCGCGAGGCATAAACTATAACTTTTCCATGTTGCATAAGAACACATCCCGACCCTTTGCTCGAAGCATCACTTTGTAGATGACAAATCCCTCAAGGCGGATGGTATTGTCGAGCAGTCTTTGAAATAAGTCTCCTCTTGAGTTCTTGAAAACTCTTCTCACATTCTTAACTCAATAGAACTTTGTATCTTTTTGGTCGGTGAGTCGATGGAGTAGCGATTAGAGAAAATCCTTCCACGAATCTCAGATAATAACCCGGCTAAGCAAGAAAGCTACGTGCTTGATCAGCGATTTAGGTTGTTCCCGACTTTGAATAGCTTGATCTTTCTTTGGGTCAGCGGATATTCCATGACTTGATACCACGTGCCCAAGGAATGCTACTTCTTGACGAAACTTCGCATTTCTTGACTTGGCATAAAGCTTATATTCACGAAGCTTTTTGAGTGTCGACCTCAAGTGTTGCTCATGATCTTCACGGCTTTTGGAATAAATAAGGATGTCATCAATAAAGGCGACCACAAAGTGATCTAAATATTCCTTGAATACTCGGTTCATCATATCCATGAAAGCGGCGGGGCATTAGTCGATCGAAAGGACATGACTAGGAATTCATAATGCCGTCTGGGGAGTTACGGCCGTCTTTGGAATGTCGTGATTTACAATCTTGATTGGTGATATCAAGAGCGAAGATCGATCTTTGAAAAGAATTTGGCTCCTTACTGGCTGGTCGAAGCGGGTCATCAATCGTGGCAATGGATACCTATTTTTGATGGTGACATGATTGACTCCAGATAATCAATACAAAATCGCATACTCCCATCTTTCTTCTTCACGAATAGAGCGAGGGGCACCCCGAGGAGAAATCTTAGGGGCGAATAAAGCCCGATGTCTAACAATTCCTGCGGTTGGGTCTTTAACTCACGAAGTTCAATAGGAGCCATTCGATATGGGGCTTTGGAAATAGGTTTTATACCGGGTTCAGTCGATACAAAATTCAATTTCACTCTCTGGGGGTAGGCGGGGAAGTTCTTGAGGGAATCGTCGGAAATTTATTAACAATAGAAATATCGCTCAAAAGCGGCGTATTTTTGTTTAAATCGTGACATGAGCTAAGAAAGCTTGACATCCATTTTTCAATAAGCGAATAGCTTTATGGCTTGAGATGGCCAGTGATTAATTTTAATGGTTTGGTCGTTTGAATTAGCATAATAGGTTGATTAGGAATATGAAAGCTATGACCTTACGAAAACAATCAATTTTTGCATGATAAGTAGTTAACGATCAATCCACAGAATCACGTCAAATCAAGTATTTTTAATGAAATAAGATCGACGGGTAATGTGAAGTGCTGATTTGAACCAAACAAGACTTATAAGCGATGGATGTAATGAAGGTTTCTCCCAGCGGAGTTTCCACGAGATAAGTCGAAAGTCTAATTTCTCGGTCGAATTTAATCGATGGCGCAAGTAGGAGAAAAAAAAATGGAATGGGTAGAAGCAGGTATCAAATAAAGTGTAGACTTCATTAGAGTTTATGATAAGCTTACGTGATGACCTCATTCGGGTTCTTGCTCTCTGGGAGGTCACAACAAACGCTCTCCCCTTACTTCTAGGTTTTGACTTTTACGGGGGCGGACCTTTGGTGCCTCCATCCTAGTTGAATTTGTCTTGATGGCAATAATCGAGCTAAGTGACCTTCTCTTCCACAATTATAACATGCTTTGGGCGGCGTAGCACGATTCGGATGATGTGTCCCTCTTCTCGCATTTGAAGCATATGATAGGTGGTCTTTCTCCTTCCTTAACAACGGGTCTTTGGTCTTGGCGTCTTTCCATCATTGTTGAATCTCCGTTTCTTGAAATGTCCATTCTTATTGTTTTGTACCATGATTACCATAAAAGTGGTTACCATATCGGGCTTTGTTGATTCCCTCCGCTTGTTGTCATAACCTTGATGACTACTCTCATTGGTATTATAATAACTTTTGTTTGCTCTCTTTTAGTTCGTTGACTCGTTATCGCTCTCCTTAAGCGAGCCTATTTACACATCGAATACAAACCACGGTTTATGAGAAATAAGATGTTGGCGTATCTCGACTTGAACCTCTTAAAAACATTAGCGCCATTCTCTCTTCATTATCCACCAGAGTGGGGCCTTGGCCAGTGATAACTCATGAAATTTTGCCTCGTATTGCGACACGGTCGTATTGTTTTGTTCGACTTGATAAACTCCACCTCCTTCGTGTGGCGAATACTTTCGGGAAAGTATTTGTCGTTGAAACGACTCTGGAACTTCTCCCGAATATCTTGATCTGACGGGTTGAGTCGTTTCTGGAATTCCCACCGATGTCTGCCTCTCCGCGCAACGTAAAAGCGTGAAAGGAACCTTTTGCTCCTCGGAGCATCCCAGACATCAAATATCTTGGTAATCTGCTTTATCCATGCTTAGCGAAGTGGTTTTGGCTCTCCCTTAAACTCCGGTGGTCCCGGCTCCTTGAATTGTTTAGCGGTGGCCTTGAGAGAGTTTTCAATGTTTCCACCTACGTTTTGGGCGAGAGTCGCTCTACTTTCTTTGTTGCATAAATTACATAAAACCTCTGAACATTTGATCGTTCATCATTTGGTCGGTGTTGTTGTTTGCATGAGGATTATCGCCTTCACGATGCACATTATCACGATTATTGATATGTGGTGAATCAGCGATGCGCTTTGTGCTCCATTCTTATTCTCAACATTCTCGGATGTCATTTTGAGATCTTGCCACAAAACAAAAGATTAATTGACGTATAACAATTATCTTTATATTACGTGAAACCAATAAAATAGCACGTAAACTTAGGTAGGTCATCTTAGCGAAGGTATTATTCCCGTCTCTCCCCTCTAGTACTTTTCTCACATCTTAGCGAGGATCGTATCCTAGCTACGATACCAAGCTGTGGCGCCCCAAAATTAGGTATACATCACCCATCTTGGGTGCGCCACTTACGTAGTGCAAATTTAAATCTGACTTATTAACATAAGCATCTTGTGCAATCGACATAAAGCGTGAGTTTAAATACAAATATAAATCTACTAGATATTATACTGACTCAAAAAAAAGTCCTCATTACAATTATTATCACCTTTATTCACGAAATAGTGAGGGACTACTAATCTTATCTTGAGGACCATCACTCGTTTCCCAGGCTAAATCCCGGCTATATTCTCATTTCACGAAGAAAAACGGTGAAAGAAAGGGTGAGCTCAACTAGCCCGATAAAAATATTATGACTAAGATAATGCGAGAATAAATTATCAATAGTCTTGACAATGTTAAGCGATAAAATATAATAAACATCAAGTTTAAGCTGCGGTGAATATCTGATCCATTAAAAAGTCAGTAGAAAATAAAATCTACTATCTTTTATGATTTAAAGGTTTTCATCAACTTGTTATAAATGAGACTCGACTTTAATAAATAATCCACATCATCGAATCACCCACACTTTTTTCTGACGAGAGGATATTCTTTAGTATCGCGACCACAATTATTCACACTTTTCTACGGGCGAGAATAGTTGTGTATTCATTAATAATCATGATCATACCAACAAGCATCCATCGATACACTTCTGACCCTTTGAGGATTTTTACCACATCATTTGTAACATTACGGTCGTGATTACAAGAATAATCCACAGTGTAATCATACCAAGTCCATCCATTACTCTACGAGGCCCGAGATGACTTTAAAAAAATATAAACATGAGGATGATGACAATGATGATAAAATTGATAAAACAAGTTCAAAATTATTTTATCCGAGGAATTATTAACGTCAAATTATCGACGTGATCTTTGCTTTGTAGAGTAAAATTCAAGAATGATCGAAGAATATTTCCATGAAAAGATCTTTGGATGAAACATGAATATCGAGGATATTCTACTAATTTCATGGAGTATAGAAGTCAAAGTTTTAACTTATTTGGGTATAATAAAGAATGGAATAACAAAAGAAATCACCGTGCATGCGGTGCTTGCATAGGCGAGTTATTCAGCGAGAATAATAATAACGGAACGGTCGGTGAAATTCACACAAGCGGGATGTTCAACGAGAATAATAAAGATGGAACCGGATCCGGTGTAAAACACGATAGGATATTCAGCGAGAATGATAAAAAAAGCGGAACCGGTCGGTGTAAAACACCTGAGCGAGGATGTTCAGCGAATAATAATAAAAAAGCGGAACCGGTCGGGTGTAAAACACCTTGAGCGGATGTTCAATGAGAATAATAGAAGAATGTCACCAAGTATAGGGTATTAAAATAGGCGTATCTGAGGTTATTCAGCGAGAATAATAAGCGATGGAATAACATAAGGATTTCACAGTATAGGGTATCTGCGTATCGAGGTTATGTATAGGGTATGCCACTTTTACGAGTTATTCAACGAGAATAATAGTGAATGGAATAACGAAGTTCTCTTCGAAGAAAAAGAATAACACCCACTACTAGTAAAAAATAATAATATAGAAGTAGTGAAGTAGCGAATATTACTTCTTGAAGTAGCGAATACTTTCTCTCTATAACTTCTCTACATAATTTCTCTCTCAGAGTTTTTGATGAATTAAATAAAAAAATAATGAAGGAATGAGCTTATTTATAGGAAAATGGAATGCGTAGTAACTAATCCATGAGCGGTCCAGATTGATTTACTTTAATCGGCGGTCCATATTTAAAAGCAAAATCTTTTAAATAAAATATAATATATTCTATTTATATAAAAACATTTTACTATCTGAAACCTTATATGAAAAAATATCTGAAAACATGCTTATATATGACAACATATCGTAATAAAATATAATATATTTTATTTATAAAATAACTTTAATAAAGTATTACATTTTATATAAAAAGATGTTTACATTTTATTACGTTAATAATACGAATAAAACAAAAAGTCGTTATCATTATAATAATTAAGTATTATTAATGATAATGGAATCAAAGCGAGTGACTTCTCACATAAGCATCGATAATCAATCTGATCTGGTGTATTTCTTATGCGACCACATGTATTCTTGTACTTTTACTCTGGTAGTTCAGCGATATCAGCGGTAAAAACTTCATAGTTATTTCGATAAAATATTTTTATCGTTTTCTCGATCAAATGATAATTACATTATGGGGTCCACCAATGATTGGTAGTTATGCGAATATTCCTGCTAAGCAAGAATATTCCCAGACCCAATCGAATATAATATAACCACTTGCATACTTTTGCAAAATTTATAAATATTACCCATGACTATAACATTATATCAAATTATTCCATAATATTCAAAAATAATATTTATAGAAAATTCATCTTTATTTATAAAAGTTTGGGGGTCTTACATATGAAATCTGCCAGTGTCATTGCGGTTAGATTTGAACAAGGCCTTGATGTTGGGGACTTGCTACCATCGGATTGAATCTTGGATCATTGTGATAGTCGATTTCATGCGTTTTACTGGACAATAATGATAAAGTGATATAGCTTGGTTCTGTCGAAAACGATTTCAAATCTTTGATAAAATGTTCGAGGTTATAAAGCGTTGAATAATTATGATCTCTCAGTACATATATGTTCGAGCGATTACGGAGATAGAAAAGTTGGTGAATCAGTGTAGATCGGAAAAGCTGGCGAAAATCAAGAAAAATGAAGGAGGTGAAGACATCCTGAATAATTAAAAATCGTTTGTTTAAAGGAGATAGAGGTTCGCTTTGACGAAGGAGAATAAGGATAACAAGAATTGAACCTTGAAGAAATGGATAACATGGATTCATCGAAACAAGTTATCCTTTCTTGAGCTTCTACCTATTGATAATTATTAGGGCGGAGAAGTCAATGACCCTCGTGATAATTATCCATTATCAATTTCTGAGAACGACACCGACACTAAATGTTGCATTTAAAGGATTTCGTGGAAGAAGATTAGAAGCTGACTTATTTGATATGTGGCGATAAGGATGAATGAGGATCGTGGACTATCAGTATCCGTCTTATTCGGGATGGTTGATCCATGTCAGAAATGCTCCGATCTTGGCACTTGTGCGTCGTGGGTGTAATACAGGGTTATCCTTAGGGAAGTTAGTAGAAGAGAAGAGAATTTTATTGATTAATATACGTATACTTATCTATGAATACTATCATATTATTTACCGTTCAATCATATCATTACTTGTATCTGATTATCCATTAGACCCATGACGAAGCCAATGTGAGAAATTTTTTAAATAAAAGGAATTTCCTTTATTTATTATTTTGAAATAGTAAGGGTTGATTTGATTAATGTGGATAGTTAAGGGTTAAATCATGAAATATTTCAAAATAAGCAGTGGTTATAAAATATTCATTTTTGTCGGGAATATTAGTTTGGTGGTGGAATGGAATATTAAATCTTTGTCGGGGAATATTAAATGCGGTGGACAATATAAATACGACCGCGCTGACCGTGTGTGGGCCCCATGTGAGCGATTGGATGAGGAAAGCGACAAAATATTTGGTTGGTTATAAATAACTTGGCGTAGTTATTCTGATTAAGGCTTGTTGGAATACCGGTGGTTAAAATCTGATGTCTGGCGTGGTTGCCGATGGCACTTTGCGGTATTACCGCAGTATTGTTGAATTATTGATCCTTACGTGAAGATGGCCTTCTCGATAATTTTCCACGATGAATTCTTATTCGATATTTTATTTTATTGATTCGATAATTCTTTGCGTTGATATTTTATATTATTGTTGTTCGATAATTGTCAACTTGCGATATTTCCCATTATCGGATCGATAATTCATATTATTTGAATAATATTATTAGATAACATTATTGGCAATGTCTAGAAAGTTACATCTAGGAGAGGTTTGGTCACTAATTGCGGCGCCCGATGAGGAGAGATCCTTATTGGAAAGCCCCTCTTTCTGAGGAGCGGCTGGTTGTCATAATTGTGATTACGTAATATTATTTGTGAATAATTAATTATTGATTCATATGATAAGAAATATTTATTTTATATGAATATAAATGATGGATTTATTTATGTGGTTATTAATGAAGGAATTAATGTTGAGGTGTTTTATCGATATTTTATCGGATTGGAGGTATTAAAAATCAAATCGGGGTTTTGAGATATATTATGCGGGGTTATAATTTTTAATCAAATAGTTGGATTGTAGTAATTTTTGGGTATGTTATACATACATAAGTTGAGTATATGTCCACAAATTTTGAGCGAATTAAAAATGCACGAATGATTTGTTGTGAATTTTAAGAGGTGTCGGATTAGGAAATTAGGTTTATAATTGATTTTGGTGGAAAATTCTAGAATTGAGTGGGCCCCACTTGTGGTTGGTGAAAAAATGTGCTGAATTTTATTTCAAATGTGGTGGGTGGCAATAGTAGCGAGTAAAAGCCATCGGTGTTGCGGTCGAAATGCCTTGGTGAGGCTAACATTTTCTATAAATAGAGGGCTAAGTTAGAATTGAAAATCACACGAAACAAAGTTTTCTCTCTTTCTCTCTATATTATTGGCGTATTTTGTGAGTATTTAGATACTTTGAGAGTTCTTTATTGATCTGAGTTTCATTCGACATCACTTGAGCCTTTCCTTAGAAATCTTGATTCTTTGAGGTAAGGGATATTATTTTTTCTCGTAATGATATTATTTCTTGATATCATTATCTTTGAAATATTGATCTGAACTTTTTATCAAATTTGGAACTTTTTCATGTCGGGGTTACTATTAATGAGTTCTTATTCACGAGTTCTTATTCATGAGTTCTTATTCACGATTCTTATTCACGAGTCTTATTAAATGAAGCGTGAAAATGTTTTTTGTGGAATTTCTATCTTTTGGTGTCGAGATTCTATTCACGTATCTGGCCTTATTCACGTATCTGACCTTATTCACGAATCTGGCTTTATTCATAAAAAATAAAATTTTTCTTTTAAGTCCAAAATATCTATTTTGGATACTAGCTTTGATTGTATCCGTGTTTTGATCATTCTTGAATTTTACACCACTATGATTATTTTTGAGGTATTGTTGGACATGGATAAAACAAAGTACGAATCCTTAATCCTTAATCCTTGTCATTTTGTTTCCTTTGGATTAGTTCTTTAAAATATTTTCATCATCCTCGGTCTTAAATGATGATATTATTGAATATCTTTGGCTTTGTGCAGATGAAGATGAATGATTTTGGCTGAAGAATATCTTTGGCTTTGTGGTGCAAAGATGAGCATGTTTAAATGAACATGGCAGTGATGAATATCTTTGGCTTTAGTGCAAAGATGAGCAGGTGTTTAAATGAACATGGCCGTGATGAATATCTTTGGCCTTTAGTGCAAAGATGAGCAGTGTTGAGATGAACATGTGCAGATTGATGAATATCTTTGGCTGTGGTGCAAAGATGAATATTTGATTTGAGATGAATATTGATTGATGTTCTGAGGATAAAATATTGATGATGGGTTTGTTAAATTCATAGATTATAGTAGATTTCATTCTCTACGTAACTCTTACATGAATTATTATTTCATTGCGAATATTGATCTGAAACTTGTTGTACATTGTATTACATCAGATTTTTCCTGTTGGAGACTAACGATAATTTGTTGTATATTATCTTAGTCGTAATATTCTTCTTTGGCTAGTTGAGCTCACCCTTTTCCTTGTTGTTCCATTTTTCTTCTCGGGGAGGCGAGAATGTAGCGAGTCTTAGTCGGGGTATGGAATGAAGGTTACAGAGAGTTGTTTAGTAGTCCTCACCATTTTTGTAAAATAATGTATCGATAAATGTGATGAGGATTTATTTGAGTATAAATATTATCTAGAAGATAATATTTGTATTTAAACTCACGATTTTCATTGTTGTAATAATAAAGTTGTAGTTGTTTACATACCATGTATTTGGCGACTCGAGAATGGGTGTGGATGTATACTATTTTGGGGTCGTCGCGGTTAGTATCGAGCTTAGGGATATGATCTCTGGCGGAGATCGGGGAATAGAACTAGGAGGAGAGGCAGAGTAAATCCTTATTTAGTGTGTCTACTAAGCTTATTTGTTAGTTGGTCGTATATAGGGATATTATGTGATATATTGATTTCCTTAATTAACCCTTGTTTTATGGCGATGTTTGAGAATGTCGTTGAGAATATTAATAGTGGAGTAAATGAGGCCGTGGAGATGCATGTCTTACCAGCGAGGAGAGCGTCTGACAGTGGCAATGTTCCTCCATGTGAAAACACCCTTGGACGAGATGATGAGCGAGGGGATGTTTAGAAGCTTTTTGCGATTCATGCAAAATCGAGGCGAGGAGACTTCGTGTTCAAAATCTGAGGAGGAAATGATAGCAATTCACGGGTGGTCACGACCCAGCGATTCGAAGTTGGGACCACGAATTTAAGGAAAGCGGATCCGATCATGGGCGGAAACATGGGTCAAACAAATTACGAAGATATTGATGTCTTGGGATGCGCGGAGAAACGAAAGTTCCATTCGCCACTTTTATGTTAAAGTGGCGAAGCGATTCTTGGTGGGAATCGTGTAGGCGTACCCATCATTACACTTCGGCGGCATATCGTGGGAGCGTTTGAAAGCAGTTCAATGACAAGTACTTCCACGAAAGTATTAAATCGTATGAAGGAAGTGGAGTTTATTAGATTGGGCGAGAATAACATGGCGGTGTCGATGCGAAGCGAAGTTAGCGGAGTTATCGAGTTTGCACCTCATTTGGTGGAGAATGAGGAGCGTGTGTGCGGATGTTTACGAGAGGTTTGAAACTTGGCGTCGTCGGTATCTCATTTCTCGTAAATTTTCTCTCTATTAGGATGTTGTCAGCGAGGCTCGATTGTTAGGCGAGATAACGATACGTTCAATGAGGACCATAACGAGGATCATCTGAAGATAGCGATCATCGAATAACGATAACCGGTGGAGAAAGAAGAATACGGACAAAGCGGTAACCACTCTGGTGGTAATCGTGGCCATGAAAATAGAAGAAGCGAGTCGGGAGGAGATTTTAAAGGAGAGATTCAACAACGACCATGTGAAGGCGTCGTCGGCGCTGTGGCAAGTTTTTAAGGGAGGAGAAAGACCATCGGTCGTATGTTACAAATCTTGGGAAGAGGACATATCATCAAAGCGCCCAGCGATTTAGGTATGCTATAATTGTGGAAAGAAAGGACATATCGCTCGAGATTATGCGATATCGAAACCAGTCCGGCGAGAATGGTGACTCGAAAGGATGTCCCGAAAAAAGTCAAAGTCAGCGATTCTTGGAAGGCGTTTGTCGTGGCCGGTCAAAATCTGAGGAACGACGAAGTTAGCAGGTTAGTTAATTATAAATTCTTGCGAAGTTTATACCTTACTGAATCTGGGTTCTACCCATTCTTTTATCTCTCTTGCTTTAGCTCAGCGTTTGAACTTGACTACGGAGAAATTAGACTTTGACTTTATTTATGGAGACTCAGTTAGGAGAAACTTTCATTACATCAGTTGTTTAAAAATCTTGTTTGATTCAGAGTTGGCACTATCACATTACACATTAACCTTATTTACATAGAGATATTTGCTTTTGATGTGATTTTAAGGTTAACTACTCATCATACCAAAATTGATTGCTTTTGTAAGGTTGTTAGTTTTCATATTCTAAGCAACTTTGTTATTGAATTCAAGCAATCAAACCATTGTAATCAAACATTTTCATATCAAGCCATGAAGTCGTTCGTTTATTACGGATGTCGAGTTTTCTTAGTCCGTGTTATGGATTTGAATAAAGACACGTCGATTTGAATAATATTCTTGTTGTTATTGATTTTTCTGGCGTATTTCTGAAGAATTTCTTGGCTTACTCCCAAAGCGATATTAAATTTTGTATCGACTTTGAACCGGTACAAAACTCATTTCTAAAATCTCATATCGAATGGCTCTATTGAACTTGAGGAGTTAAAAATTCAACTATAAATTTTGGTACACGAGCCTTTATCTTGTGACTTCCTTTGTGGAATTCACTAAGCGAGACTCTCTGTAGGGGCGTCGTATTAGATGCGATAGTAAAGCGATAGGTGTCATTGTGACGTCTTATCGAATTGGGATATGAGTCGCGATTGAGAACAACCTAAGTCGATGTCGAAATCGTAGCTTTACAGAAGCTTAGTTGGTTATTATCGGAGATTCGTTGAAGGATATTCTCGAATCGCTATTCCATTATCGCGGTGACTTCGTAGAGATACAAAATTCGAATGGAAGCGAGGAATGTGGGAAGAGCTTGAAGAACTCGAGAGAGACTCATTTGACGTGTTACGACCATGCCATCTGGAAAAGCGAGCGTGGTAGGCGGCGTGTTGAGTAGAAGATCGTATCTGAAATCTGAGTGCGATATTGTCAAAGACTAATTTACATATAATTTACAAATAATAGAGATGGAGATGAAAACTCTAGGTACCCGCGTGATGATATCTGAGTATAATCGACTTTAATCGATAAAGTTAAAATTGCTCGAGCCAGGGCAGGGTGATCGTATGAAGAAGAAAGTCTGAAAGAAGGAGCTATTAGGAGCGAGAATTGATGAAGAAGGAATACTTGAGTCCACTCTAGACTTTGTGTTCTAACGACTCG
Organism: Panax quinquefolius; assembly: GCA_020205615.1. Classification (NCBI taxonomy): domain Eukaryota; kingdom Viridiplantae; phylum Streptophyta; class Magnoliopsida; order Apiales; family Araliaceae; genus Panax; species Panax quinquefolius. The sequence continues at coordinate 103,436,446 of CM035174.1, read as the reverse complement.
ATTTGAAGTCAAGATTATGATGGAGGCACACAATACACCATTTGCAATCCATCTGGAAGTACTAAAATGTATCGTGATCTTGACGTACATTTTGGTGGAACAATATGAAGAGAGAGATTGCAAAGTTTATCTCGATGTGTTTAACTTGTCCAGCGTGTAAAGGCGGAGCATCTAGTACCTAAGGGTCCGTTGCAACCACTTGAGATTAGGAATGGAAGTGGGAACACATTACCATGGATTTAGTTCTGGGTCTTCCTACGGTTTCTCAAGGCATCAATCTTATTTGGGTTATTGTTGATAGATTAACCAAATCTGCTCATTTCTTCTGCCGTCTGAGAGACTTATTCCTTGAGCGTCTTTCTTTATATACGTAAATGAGATTGTGAGATTGCATGGCATGCCGGTATCCATAGTTTTAGATCGTGACCCAAGATTCACTTCATGATTTTGGGTTAGTTTGTAAAAAAGCTATGGAGCGCAATTTACGATTCGATTTGGCATACCATCCTCGAAGCGGATGGGCAATCGAAAAGGACTACTCGAAACTCTTGAAGATATATTAAAACTACGTGTCCTAGATTTCAAAGGAAGTTGGGATAAGTACTTGCCATTGGTGGAATTCTCATACAACAATAGTTATTAAACAAATATAGGCATGGTTCCATTGAAGCATTATATGGACAAAAATGTGGATTCTCGATATGTTGGGATGAGGTGGGTGAAGCAACATTGTTGGGACTAGAGTTAATCACGTATGACTACTAAAAAAGATCGAATGATTAACAAGCGTATACAAAGCGGCACAAGATCGACAAAAGAGTTATCACGGATCTTCATCGAAAGGATGTGGAATTTAATGTAGGGGATCATGTATTGTTGCGAGTTGCTCCGTGGAAGGAGTTCTGAAGATTTGGGAAGAGAGGAAAGCTCGATCCACGATTTATTGGTCCATTTCAAATTCTTGGCCAGGTAGTAGGAAATGTAGCTATATAGACTTGCGTTACCTCAAAGTATGTCTACGTGTTCATAATGTGTTTCACATATACATACTTAAATAAATATGTGAAAGACCAGAACCACGTTATTGAGTTAGAAGCAGGACGAGATAGCCAGAAGACTTAGCGTATGAGGAGGTACTGTCAAGATTTTGGATAGGAAGGAGCATATCCCTACTGTGAAAAGTCGTACCACAAGTTAAAGTTTTGTGGAGGAATCATGCTTTATAGAGGAAATGACACAGGGAATTGGAAGCGGAAATGAAAGCGAGGTATCCTCACCTTTTGAAACACAGTCGTCGTCGATTTAGAGGCGAAATTTCATAAGGAGGGAGGTTGTAAGACCGAAATTTTTTTAAATAAAAGGAATTTCCTTTATTTATTATTTTGAAATAGTAAGGGTTGATTTGATTAATGTGGATAGTTAAGGGTTAAATCATGAAATTTCAAAATAAGCAGTGGTTATAAAATATTCATTTTTGTCGGGGAATATTAGTTTGGTGTGGAATGGAATATTAAATGCTTTGTCGGGGAATATTAAATGCGTCGTAGCGACCATGTGTGTGGGCCCCATAGCGGAAGCGATTGGATGAGAAAAGCGACAAAGTTTGGGTGGTTATAAATAGCAGGCGTAGTTATTCTGAATTAAAATTTGTTGGAATACCGGTGGTTAAAAATCTCTGATGTCTGGCGTGGTTGCCTGCGATGGCACACGGTATTACCTGATATTGTTGAATTATTGATCCTTACGTGAATGGCCTACTCGATAATTTTCCACGATGAATTCTTTATTCGATATTTTATTTTATTGATTCGATAATTCTTTGCGTTGATATTTTATATTATTGTTGTTCGATAATTGTCCTTTACGATATTTTTCCATTATCGGATCGATAATTCATATTATTTGAATAATATTATTAGATAACATTATTGGCAATGTCTAGAAAGTTACATCTAAGGAGAGGTTTGGTCACTAATTGCGGCGCCCGATGAGAGAGATCCTTATTGGAAAGCCCCTCTCACAGGAGCGGCTGGTTGTCATAAATGTGATTACGTAATATTATTTGTGAATAATTAATTATTGATTCATATGATAAGAAATATTTATTTTATATGAATATAAATGATGGATTTATTTATGTGGTTATTAATGAAGGAATTAATGTTGAGGTGTTTTATCGATATTTTATCGGATTGGAGGTATTAAAAATCAAATCGGGGTTTTGAGATATATTGCGGGGTTATAATTTTTAATCAAATAGTTGGATTGTGGTAATTTTTGGGTATGTTATACATACATAAGTTGAGTATATGTCCACAAATTTTGAGCAGTTAAAAATGCACGAATGATTTGTTGTGAATTTTAAGAGGTGTATAGGATTAGAAATTAGGTTTATAATTGATTTTGGTGGAAAATTCTAGAATTGAGTGGGCCCCACTTGTGGTTGGTGAAAAAATGTGCTGAATTTTATTTCAAATGTGGTGGGTGGCAATAGTAGCGAGTAAAAGCCATCGGTGTGCGAGTCGAAATGCTGCTTGGTGAGACTAACATTTTCTATAAATAGAAATTTAAGTTAGAATTGAAAATCACACGAAACAAAGTTTTCTCTCTTTCTCTCTCTATATTATTGGCGTATTTTGTGAGTATTTAGATACTTTGAGAGTTCTTTGTTGATCTGAAGTTTCATTCGACATCACTTGAGCCTTTCCTTAGAAATCTTGATTCTTTGAGGTAAGGGATATTATTTTTTTCTCGTAATGATATTATTTCTTGATATCATTATCTTTGAAATATTGATCTGAACTTTTATCAAATTTGGAACTTTTTCATGTCGGGGTTACTATTCATGAGTTCTTATTCACGAGTTTTATTCATGAGTTCTTATTCACGAGTTCTTATTCACGAGTCTTATTAAGCGAAGCGTGAAAATGTTTTTTGTGGAATTTCTATCTTTTGGTGTCGGATTCTTATTCACGTATCGGCCTTATTCACGTATCTGACCTTATTCACGTATCTGGCCTTATTCATAGAAAAATAAAATTTCTTCTTTTAAATCCAAAATATCTATACGGATACTAGCTTTGATTGTATCCGTGTTTTGATCATTCTTGAATTTTACACCACTATGATTATTTTTGAGGTATTGTTGGACATGGATAAAACAAAATCACGAATCCTTAATCCTTAATCCTTGTCATTTTGTTTCCTTTGGATTAGTTCTTTAAAAATATTTTCATCATCCTCGGTCTTAAATGATGATATTATTGAATATCTTTGGCAGTGGTCACAGATGAATGATTTCTGAAGAATATCTTTGGCACATGTGCAAATGAATGATTTTGAAGAATATGGTTGGCACTTGAATTTTGGCAAGAAGAATATCTATCTTTGGCACATTTAGTGCAAAGATGAGCGGTGTTTAAATGAACATGGCCAGTGATGAATATCTTTGGCCTTTAGTGCAAAGATGAGCAGTGTTGAGATGAACATGGCCAGATTGATGAATATCTTTGGCACATAGTGCAAAGATGAATATTTGATTTGAGATGAATATTGATTGATGTTCTGAGGGATAAAATATTGATGATGGGTTATTAAATTCATAGATTATAGTAGATTTCATTCTCTACGTAACTCTTACATGAATTATTATTTCATTTGCGAATATTGATCTGAAACTTGTTATACATTGTATTACATCAGATTTTTCTGTTGGAGACTAACGATAATTTGTTGTATATTATCTTAGTCATAATATTCTTCTTGGGCTAGTTGAGCTCACCCTTTTCCTTGTTGTTCATTTTTTCTTCTCGGGGGCGAGAATGTAGCGAGTACTCTTAGTCGGGGTATGGAATGAAGGTTTTAGAGAGAGTTGTTTAGTAGTCCTCACCATTTTGTAAAATAATGTATCGATAAATGTGATGAGGATTTATTTGAGTATAAATATTATAGAAGATAATATTTGTATTTAAACTCACGATTTATTGTTGTAATAATAAAGTTGTAGTTGTTTACATACCATGTATTTGGCGACTCGAGAATGGGTAAATCAGATTAAAATAAATCAATCTGATGGATTAAATGGATTAATTCTTATGCATTCTATTTTCTATAAATAGAAGCTCGTTCATTCATTATTTTCTTGAATTCAACGAAACTACTAGAGAAAACTATAGAGAAAGAAAAAAGTGTACCTTCTTCAACTTTGCCGATATTGATTCTTGGGTAGGGAATATTATTTGTTGTACTAAATAAGGTGTTATTCTTTCTTATTAAATGAAAGCATTTGTTATTCCATTCTTTATTATTACATTGGAATAACTTTTGTATCGTGGTTTACACTATATCTTGGTGACATTCTTCTATTATTACATTGGAACATCCACATGCATGTGTTTTACAGGAAATATTCTTAGATATCTTTTAAATGAAATATTCTTACGATCGTTCTTGAATTTTACTACTAAAACGATATCGTATTGACAATTTGGGCGTTAATAATTTACGGATAAAATAATTCTTGAACTTGTTTTATTGAATTCTTATATCATTGTCATCATCCTGTTTATTTATATTTTTTAAAAAGTCATACATGGCACATAGTCATAGATGGACTTGGTATGATTATGACGAGAGACTATTCGATTATGTCATGGTAGTAATATTACAAATGATGTGGTAAAAATCCTCGATGGTAGTAGTAGTGCATTGATGGGCCGATTGTTGGCATGATCATGACCATTAATGAATACCACTGACTATTATTGGCGGCGTAGTGCGTGAATAATTGTGGCATGGTAGAGTGATCTTAAAGAATATCCTTGGCGTAGTAGTGCGGGGGTGATTCGATGATGTGGATTATTTATTAAAAGTTTGAGTCTCGGCTATATGATGATGAAAAACCTTTTCAATCATAAAAGATAGTAGATTTTATTTTCTACTTGACTCTTTTAATGGATTGCTTGTTAAATGCAGATTAAACTTGATGTTTATTATATTTTATTAGTTTAACTTTTTGAAGGCTAATGATAATTTTATTGCATTATCTTAGTCATAATATTTCTTCTTTGGGCTAGTTGAGCTCACCCTTTCTTTCCTTATTCTCTTGAGGAAATGAGAACATAATTTGGAACAGTCGGGAGCGGAGTAATGGTCGAGAGGATAGCATTAGTAGTCCTCAGCATTACGTGAAATAGTGTGATAATAATTGTAATGAGAACTCCTTTTGAGTTTGTATAATATCTAATAGATAATATTTGTATTCAAACTCACAGTTTATGTCGTATTGTACAGGCAGTTATATTAGTAAGTTGTATTTAAATTATGTACCATGTATCGACTACCCAAGATGGGTGATGTATACCTAATTTTTGGGGCATCACGGTTTATGTAGATGACATGATCGTGAAAATTATCACGATTGAAGCATTTTGGGCGACACTGGATGAATGCTTTTCGGGTATCCAGATTATCGTCAATTGAGACTCAATCCGGCCCGAATGTACTTTCGGCCTTAGTGCGAGGAAAGTTTACGGGTTATCGAGTCGATCGAGAGGGCATCGAGGCCAATCGAAGAAGATCCGGGCCATTCTTGATATGAAGACTCCTCGGTCGTTCAAAAGGCGTCAACGTCGTCTATTGGTAGGATTAACGGCTTTGAGGAGGTTTGTCGCCGAATCTGCGGAGAGATGCCTTCACTTTCTTTGACACATTAAAGTAGAAGAATCGAAAGGCGTTCGATTGGATTTGGTGTGAAAGGCCTTCAAAGGCATAAGGCGCTTCGAGCATAAAGACATATTGTCTTACTCCTTTATTGGTAAAACCTTTAGCAGAGACCTTATATTTATACCTTGGAGCAAGTTCATTTTAAGCGGTTGGAAGCGATATTAGTTCGGAGATCGGAGGAAGTAGCATCCAGGTCTATTATATATGCCGTCCTCTACGAGATCTTTGAAATTATCCGAATATTGAAATTTGCCTTTAGCTTTAATAATTGCTGGTAAAAGCTTGGCCCGATATTTTCGAGTGTCGACTCTGATGTCGTCTATCTGGATCGACCATTGAAGAAGGTGATGGGCAAGCCCGGAGGTCTCGAGCGGCGGACTAGCGGCGTGGACTATGGAGTTGTCCCGATTTTTTGATAAATCTTATCCCGAGCTACCATCAAGGTTGAGCCTTGGCGATTTTATAGTGGAATGTTCATTCAAAGGCGAATCTGAGTTACGGAGGCTGGATCGTCGATCGAGGCGATTCTGATTCTTGATGAGGGTCGAGAATGTTTTGATCTTTGTATCACTGAATGGATCTCTACGATGGTATTAGTGGGCGGGAATTATTTTGGCGAGTCGGAGGATTCAGGTTATTGAGCCATCGGGTTTGGGTTTAAAACAGCGAGCAAGCGAAGAAATTTGAGTCTGAAGCGGTGTTAGCGGTGTCCAGATTAGCAAGATGCGGAAGTCGAAGTTGATCATCTATAGTGATTCTCGATTGGTGTTTCAGCGGTTGTCGGGAGATTATGAAGCTCGTGGGACCGGATGATCAAGTGTCTGGCGGAGTTAATAATATGTTTATAAATATTAAATCAATAATTGAAGGCGACAGAGTTATAAATGATTAATAATTGTTGAGAAGATTAAATATGTGTTGATGACAAAAGTATAGAGATTTTGTGTGGTAAGTTTGGTTATTTTAATAGAGCTCATATGTCATCATCTAAGGAGTCTCTTCAAATCGATAGTGTTACCTTGGTCGATAGTAATTAACTTCGTCGATAGTAATTACCCACTTATGAATAGTATTTACCTTAAATCATTCCATATGAATAATTATTTACCTTCGTCGATAGTAATTACCCTTACCGATATAATCTACCTTTACCTTAAATCGATATAATGAAAGTACCCGACTTATCGTAATTGCACATTATGAATAGTATTCGACGCCACTTCGATAGTTTTGCATTACTTAGATTATCGAGGCAGATTACCTTTGGTAATTTAGAACTGGCGAATTTTACATAAGGTAGAATCTTACTTATAAATTTCCAGGAAAAAAAACCTTAGGGCTTGCGTTTCTGCAATTTTTCACTAGAAATTTCCTATTCGAGCTATTTTTAGAGAAAGTATAGAAATAGAGAGAATGAAAGAAGAAGTATTTTATTCTTACTAACTTCTTTGCGTTATTGAATCTCTACCGAATGTAAAGGATTGTTATTCTTTCTTATTCATGAAGAGAAGCTATTGTTTATTCATTTGCTTATTATTACATTTGGAATAACTTCCAGTATAGAATGGTTTACCACTATACTTGGTGACATTCTTTTATTATTACATTGGAACATCCACATGGCATGTGTTTCTAGCTGGACACAGTTAAGATGCTGCTATTATTATTACATTGGGACATCATGCGTGTGTTTTTTTACCGGACTGGTTAAAATCTTTATTAATATTGTTGGAACATCCACTGTGCGTATGTTTTTTTTTGCAGGACTTTGATTCCGTCTTTATTATTAATTGGAATATCTATCGTAATGTTTTACTTGGATCACAGTTCCGTCTTTATTATTACATTTAGAACATCATCGGTGTGAATTTCACGACTTGGTTAAGCGTTATTTATTATTACATTGGAATAACTTTTATACGATGTGATTACATCAGCATGCGTGGTGATTTCTTTTGTTATTCAATTCTTTATTATGCCCGATTTGAAGTTAAAACTTTTGACTTCTATACTCCCATGAAATTGGTAGAATATCCTTGATATTTCGCGTTTTCGTCGATATCTTTCATGGAAATATTCTTGATCATTCTTGAATTTTACTACCAAAAAAGCAGTATCGTGTTGACAATTTGAGCGTTAATAATTCTGGATAAAATAATTCTTGAACTTGTTTTTATTGAATTCTTATATCATTATCCATCATCTCGTATTTATATATTTTTTTGAAAAAGTAAATACGTAGCTTTTGTAGTCGTAGATGGACTTGGTATGATTCTAGGCGGAGACTATCAATGGAACAATAAGTAATATGTAATCAATACAAATGATGAAATAAAAATCTCAATTGGCGTAGTGCATTGATGGGTGATTAATTAGCATGATACATTACCATTAATGAGATACCTGAAATATTCTTGGCCCGTTAGTAGTCAAGAGTAATTGTGGTCGTAATCTTTAAAGAATATCACTTGGCTGTATTGATGCGGGGGTGATTCGATGATGTGAAATATTTATTAAAATTTGAGTCTCGGCTATAACTTGATCGATGAGCACTAACTTTAAAACCTAAAAGATAAGTAGACTTTATTTACTTGGCTCTTTTAATGGATTACATATTAAAATTACTACGATTAAAGCTGGTTATCTATTGTATTTTTATCAGTTTAACATTATTGAAGACTATTGATAATTTATTACGCATTATCTTAGTCGTAATGTTTCTTCTTGAAATTAAGATTGAGCTCACCACTTTCTTCCAGCTGCTGTTCTCTTGGAAATGATAATATATAGCTTGGGGCAGTGGAGGAAGCGAGTGATGATCCATACAGAAGATAGCATTAATAATCCTCCAGCAATACAGTAAAATAGTGTGATAACTTAAGCTATTAATAGAGGACTTTTTATTTGAGTTTGTATAATACTCACAGTAAGCCGATATTTGTATTTAAACTCGCAGGTTTATGTCGTATTATTACAAGGCGATTATATTAATAAGTTGTTTTAAAATTACATACCATGTAAATTATCGAGCCCAAAGATGGGTGATGTATACACCAATTTTTAAGGCGTCGCGATTTAAGTATCGAACTTCCCAAGGATAACGATCCTGGCTAAGATGTGAATAGTACTAGGAGGGAGAGTGAAGTCACATTGGTATGACCTCACTATAATTTATGTGATATTTTATTGGTTGGTCGGAAGATAGGGATAATTTGTTACGTATACAGTGTACTTTTGTTTTGTGGCGATGTCGAAAATGACATGTCGAGAATATTGAGAATAGCGATGGGCTGAAGGCGATTTATTTGGTCCTTACGTATACGATAATGGGGATAATGTGCATCGAGGCGTGATCCTCGTACAAACAACCTTGACCAAATGACGAATGATCGAATGTTCGGAGGCTTTATGCAATTTATCTGCAGCAATGAGGCGACTCTGTCCAAAATGGGGGGGTGCACGGAAAACTCTCGGGCGGTCATTAAACAATTTAAGGGCTGGGACCCACCGGAGTTTAAGGGAAACCAAAACCACTTGGCGGAAGCATGGATAAGCAGTTACCAAGATATTTGATGTCTTGGGATGCTCAGGAAGCAAAAGGTTCCACTTCTTGGCCTTTATGTTGCGGAGGCGGATTCTTGGTGGGAATCGGTAAAGCGTACTCGGCAATTTGTCTTGAAGATATCTTGGGAGAAGTTCGGGGAGGCATTCAGCGACAAATACTTTCTGAAAGTATTAGCCACATGAAGGAGGTGGAGTTTATCAAGTTGGAACAAAACAATATGGCCAGTGTATGATACGAGGCAAAATTTGCGGAGTTATCACGGTTCGTCCCACTTGGTGGATAATGAAGAGAGAATGGGCGAATGTTTTTAAGAGGTTTGAAGCGGGAGAATCGTCGACATCTTATTTCTCATAAAGCGTGTTTGTATTAGGATGTTGTAAATAGGGCTCAGATTAGTGGAAGCGCGATAATGAGTCAGCCTTGACTAAAAGAAGCGGTAAGCAAAATTATAATACCGGCGAGAATAGTCGTCGGCGGTGACAACAAGCGTGGAGGAATCAAGCGGGCGGATATGGTAACCACTTGGTGGTAATCGAGGGCCAAAACAATAAGAATGGACATTTCGAAAGGAGATTCAATGATGATGGAAAGAGCGTCGGCACCGGCACCCGTTGTTAAGGAAGGAGAAAGACCACTATCGTATGCTTCAAATGCGGAGGAGAGGGACACATCGATCAAGCTGCGTAAATGCGAGTCAAGCGTGTTATAATTGTGGAAGAAGGTCACAGCTCGATTTTGTCGTTCTAGAAGACAAATTCAGCTAGGATGG